>JAETGN010000099.1:0-251971 GCA_017139565.1 Luffa aegyptiaca | reverse complement strand
TCGTCCGAATGAGAGTTCTTTACTGTTTGGACGCGCATGGTCCAAACTTTGCTTCCTTTAAGTTTGGAGCTCGAAACCCAATTTTCTCCCCAATGAGAGTTTTTCATCTAGTTTGGACGAAGTTGGTCCAAACTTTGCTCCGTTTGAGTTTCGAGAGAGCTTGGAACTCAAAGTTCGTCCGGCATGATAGTTCTTTAGGTGGTTTGGACGACCCATGTCCCAAACTTTACTTCCCTTAAGTTTATGAGAGTTCGGAACCCAAAGTTCGTCCCAATGAGAGTTTTTCATCTAGTTTGGACGAAGTTGGTCCAACTTTGCTCCGTTTGAGTTTCGAGAGAGTTTGGAACTCAAAGTTCGTCCGAATGAAAGTTCTTTAGGTGGTTTGGACGACACATGGTCCAACTTTACTTCCTTTAAGTTTATGAGAGTTCGGAACCCAAAGTTCGTCCCAATGAGAGTTTTTCATCTAGTTTGGACGACGTTGGTCCAAACTTTGCTCCGTTTGAGTTTCGAGAGAGTTTGGAACTCAAAGTTCGTCCGAATGAGAGTTCTTTTGGTGGTTTGGACGACGCATGGTCCTAACTTTACTTCCTTTAAGTTTTGGAGAGCTCGAAACCCAAAGTTCGTCACAATGAGAGTTTTTCATCTAGTTTGAACGATGTTGGTCCAAACTTTGCTCCGTTTGAGTTTCGAGAGAGCTTGGAACTCAAAGTTCGTCCGAATGAGAGTTCTTTAGGTGGTTTGGACGACACATGGTCAAAACTTTACTCCGTTGAAGTTTTTCAGAGCTCGGAACCCAAAGTTCGTCCCAATGAGAGTTTTTAATCAAGTTTGGACGAAGTTGGTCCAAACTTTGCTCCGTTTGAGTTTCGATAGAGTTTGGAACTCAAAGTTCGTCCGAATGAGAGTTCTTTTGGTGGTTTGGACGACACATGGTCCAAACTTTACTCCGTTTAAGTTTTTTAGAGCTCGAAACCCAAAGTTCGTCCCAATGAGAGTTTTTCACCTAGTTTGGACGAGGTTTGTCCAAACTTTGCTCCGTTTTAGTTTCGAGAGAGTTTGGAACTCAAAGTTCGTCTGAATGAGAGTTCTTTAGGTGGTTTGGACGACACATGGTCCAAACTTTACTCCGTTTTCGTTTTGGAGAGATCGAAACCCAAAGTTCGTCACAATGAGAGTTTTTCATCTAGTTTGGACGAAGTTGGTCCAAACTTTGCTCCGTTTGAGTTTCGAGAGACTTTGGAACTCAAAGTTCGTCCGAATGATAGTTCTTTAGGTGGTTTGGATGACACATGGTCCAAACTTTACTCCGTTTAAGTTTTTGAGAGCTCGGAACCCAAAGTTCGTCCCAATGAGAGTTTTACATCTAGTTTGGACGAAGTTGGTCCAAACTTTGCTCCGTTTGAGTTTCGAGAGAGTTTGGAACTCAAATTTCGTCCGAATGAGAGTTCTTTAGGCTGTTTGGACGACGCATGGTCCAAACTTTACTTCCTTTAAGTTTTGGAGAGCTCGAAACCCAAAGTTCGTCCCAATGAGAGTTTTTCATCTAGTTTGGACGAAGTTGGTCCAAACTTTGCTCCGTTTGAGTTTCGAGAGAGTTTGGAACTCAAAGTTCGTCGGAATGATAGTTCTTTAGGTGGTTTGGACGACCCATGGTCCAAACTTTACTTCCCTTAAGTTTATGAGAGTTCGGAACCCAAAGTTCGTCCCAATGAGAGTTTTTCATCTAGTTTGAACGATGTTGGTCCAAACTTTGCTCCGTTTGAGTTTCGAGAGAGCTTGGAACTCAAAGTTCGTCCGAATGAGAGTTCTTTAGGTGGTTTGGACGACACATGGTCAAAACTTTACTCCGTTGAAGTTTTTCAGAGCTCGGAACCCAAAGTTCGTCCCAATGAGAGTTTTTCATCAAGTTTGGACGAAGTTGGTCCAAACTTTGCTCCGTTTGAGTTTCGATAGAGTTTGGAACTCAAAGTTCGTCCGAATGAGAGTTCTTTTGGTGGTTTGGACGACACATGGTCCAAACTTTACTCCGTTTAAGTTTTTTAGAGCTCGAAACCCAAAGTTCGTCCCAATGAGAGTTTTTCACCTAGTTTGGACGAGGTTTTTCCAAACTTTGCTCCGTTTTAGTTTCGAGAGAGTTTGGAACTCAAAGTTCGTCTGAATGAGAGTTCTTTAGGTGGTTTGGACGACACATGGTCCAAACTTTACTCCGTTTTCGTTTTGGAGAGCTCGAAACCCAAAGTTCGTCACAATGAGAGTTTTTCATCTAGTTTGGACGAAGTTGGTCCAAACTTTGCTCCGTTTGAGTTTCGAGAGACTTTGGAACTCAAAGTTCGTCCGAATGATAGTTCTTTAGGTGGTTTGGATGACACATGGTCCAAACTTTACTCCGTTTAAGTTTTTGAGAGCTCGGAACCCAAAGTTCGTCCCAATGAGAGTTTTACATCTAGTTTGGACGAAGTTGGTCCAAACTTTGCTCCGTTTGAGTTTCGAGAGAGTTTGGAACTCAAATTTCGTCCGAATGAGAGTTCTTTAGGCTGTTTGGACGACGCATGGTCCAAACTTTACTTCCTTTAAGTTTTGGAGAGCTCGAAACCCAAAGTTCGTCCCAATGAGAGTTTTTCATCTAGTTTGGACGAAGTTGGTCCAAACTTTGCTCCGTTTGAGTTTCGAGAGAGTTTGGAACTCAAAGTTCGTCGGAATGATAGTTCTTTAGGTGGTTTGGACGACCCATGGTCCAAACTTTACTTCCCTTAAGTTTATGAGAGTTCGGAACCCAAATTTCGTCCCAATGAGAGTTTTTCATCTAGTTTGGACGAAGTTGGTCCAAACTTTGCTCCGTTTGAGTTTCGAGAGAGTTTGGAACTCAAAGTTCGTCCGAATGAAAGTTCTTTAGGTGGTTTGGACGACACATGGTCCAAACTTTACTTCCTTTAAGTTTATGAGAGTTCGGAACCCAAAGTTCGTCCCAATGAGAGTTTTTCATCTAGTTTGGACGACGTTGGTCCAAACTTTGCTCCGTTTGAGTTTCGAGAGAGTTTGGAACTCAAAGTTCGTCCGAATGAGAGTTCTTTTGGTGGTTTGGACGACGCATGGTCCTAACTTTACTTCCTTTAAGTTTTGGAGAGCTCGAAACCCAAAGTTCGTCACAATGAGAGTTTTTCATCTAGTTTGAACGATGTTGGTCCAAACTTTGCTCCGTTTGAGTTTCGAGAGAGCTTGGAACTCAAAGTTCGTCCGAATGAGAGTTCTTTAGGTGGTTTGGACGACACATGGTCAAAACTTTACTCCGTTGAAGTTTTTCAGAGCTCGGAACCCAAAGTTCGTCCCAATGAGAGTTTTTAATCAAGTTTGGACGAAGTTGGTCCAAACTTTGCTCCGTTTGAGTTTCGATAGAGTTTGGAACTCAAAGTTCGTCCGAATGAGAGTTCTTTTGGTGGTTTGGACGACACATGGTCCAAACTTTACTCCGTTTAAGTTTTTAGAGCTCGAAACCCAAAGTTCGTCCCAATGAGAGTTTTTCACCTAGTTTGGACGAGGTTTGTCCAAACTTTGCTCCGTTTTAGTTTCGAGAGAGTTTGGAACTCAAAGTTCGTCTGAATGAGAGTTCTTTAGGTGGTTTGGACGACACATGGTCCAAACTTTACTCCGTTTTCGTTTTGGAGAGATCGAAACCCAAAGTTCGTCACAATGAGAGTTTTTCATCTAGTTTGGACGAAGTTGGTCCAAACTTTGCTCCGTTTGAGTTTCGAGAGACTTTGGAACTCAAAGTTCGTCCGAATGATAGTTCTTTAGGTGGTTTGGATGACACATGGTCCAAACTTTACTCCGTTTAAGTTTTTGAGAGCTCGGAACCCAAAGTTCGTCCCAATGAGAGTTTTACATCTAGTTTGGACGAAGTTGGTCCAAACTTTGCTCCGTTTGAGTTTCGAGAGAGTTTGGAACTCAAATTTCGTCCGAATGAGAGTTCTTTAGGCTGTTTGGACGACGCATGGTCCAAACTTTACTTCCTTTAAGTTTTGGAGAGCTCGAAACCCAAAGTTCGTCCCAATGAGAGTTTTTCATCTAGTTTGGACGAAGTTGGTCCAAACTTTGCTCCGTTTGAGTTTCGAGAGAGTTTGGAACTCAAAGTTCGTCGGAATGATAGTTCTTTAGGTGGTTTGGACGACCCATGGTCCAAACTTTACTTCCCTTAAGTTTATGAGAGTTCGGAACCCAAAGTTCGTCCCAATGAGAGTTTTTCATCTAGTTTGAACGATGTTGGTCCAAACTTTGCTCCGTTTGAGTTTCGAGAGAGCTTGGAACTCAAAGTTCGTCCGAATGAGAGTTCTTTAGGTGGTTTGGACGACACATGGTCAAAACTTTACTCCGTTGAAGTTTTTCAGAGCTCGGAACCCAAAGTTCGTCCCAATGAGAGTTTTTCATCAAGTTTGGACGAAGTTGGTCCAAACTTTGCTCCGTTTGAGTTTCGATAGAGTTTGGAACTCAAAGTTCGTCCGAATGAGAGTTCTTTTGGTGGTTTGGACGACACATGGTCCAAACTTTACTCCGTTTAAGTTTTTTAGAGCTCGAAACCCAAAGTTCGTCCCAATGAGAGTTTTTCACCTAGTTTGGACGAGGTTTTTCCAAACTTTGCTCCGTTTTAGTTTCGAGAGAGTTTGGAACTCAAAGTTCGTCTGAATGAGAGTTCTTTAGGTGGTTTGGACGACACATGGTCCAAACTTTACTCCGTTTTCGTTTTGGAGAGCTCGAAACCCAAAGTTCGTCACAATGAGAGTTTTTCATCTAGTTTGGACGAAGTTGGTCCAAACTTTGCTCCGTTTGAGTTTCGAGAGACTTTGGAACTCAAAGTTCGTCCGAATGATAGTTCTTTAGGTGGTTTGGATGACACATGGTCCAAACTTTACTCCGTTTAAGTTTTTGAGAGCTCGGAACCCAAAGTTCGTCCCAATGAGAGTTTTACATCTAGTTTGGACGAAGTTGGTCCAAACTTTGCTCCGTTTGAGTTTCGAGAGAGTTTGGAACTCAAATTTCGTCCGAATGAGAGTTCTTTAGGCTGTTTGGACGACGCATGGTCCAAACTTTACTTCCTTTAAGTTTTGGAGAGCTCGAAACCCAAAGTTCGTCCCAATGAGAGTTTTTCATCTAGTTTGGACGAAGTTGGTCCAAACTTTGCTCCGTTTGAGTTTCGAGAGAGTTTGGAACTCAAAGTTCGTCGGAATGATAGTTCTTTAGGTGGTTTGGACGACCCATGGTCCAAACTTTACTTCCCTTAAGTTTATGAGAGTTCGGAACCCAAATTTCGTCCCAATGAGAGTTTTTCATCTAGTTTGGACGAAGTTGGTCCAAACTTTGCTCCGTTTGAGTTTCGAGAGAGTTTGGAACTCAAAGTTCGTCCGAATGAAAGTTCTTTAGGTGGTTTGGACGACACATGGTCCAAACTTTACTTCCTTTAAGTTTATGAGAGTTCGGAACCCAAAGTTCGTCCCAATGAGAGTTTTTCATCTAGTTTGGACGACGTTGGTCCAAACTTTGCTCCGTTTGAGTTTCGAGAGAGTTTGGAACTCAAAGTTCGTCCGAATGAGAGTTCTTTTGGTGGTTTGGACGACGCATGGTCCTAACTTTACTTCCTTTAAGTTTTGGAGAGCTCGAAACCCAAAGTTCGTCACAATGAGAGTTTTTCATCTAGTTTGAACGATGTTGGTCCAAACTTTGCTCCGTTTGAGTTTCGAGAGAGCTTGGAACTCAAAGTTCGTCCGAATGAGAGTTCTTTAGGTGGTTTGGACGACACATGGTCAAAACTTTACTCCGTTGAAGTTTTTCAGAGCTCGGAACCCAAAGTTCGTCCCAATGAGAGTTTTTAATCAAGTTTGGACGAAGTTGGTCCAAACTTTGCTCCGTTTGAGTTTCGATAGAGTTTGGAACTCAAAGTTCGTCCGAATGAGAGTTCTTTTGGTGGTTTGGACGACACATGGTCCAAACTTTACTCCGTTTAAGTTTTTTAGAGCTCGAAACCCAAAGTTCGTCCCAATGAGAGTTTTTCACCTAGTTTGGACGAGGTTTGTCCAAACTTTGCTCCGTTTTAGTTTCGAGAGAGTTTGGAACTCAAAGTTCGTCTGAATGAGAGTTCTTTAGGTGGTTTGGACGACACATGGTCCAAACTTTACTCCGTTTTCGTTTTGGAGAGATCGAAACCCAAAGTTCGTCACAATGAGAGTTTTTCATCTAGTTTGGACGAAGTTGGTCCAAACTTTGCTCCGTTTGAGTTTCGAGAGACTTTGGAACTCAAAGTTCGTCCGAATGATAGTTCTTTAGGTGGTTTGGATGACACATGGTCCAAACTTTACTCCGTTTAAGTTTTTGAGAGCTCGGAACCCAAAGTTCGTCCCAATGAGAGTTTTACATCTAGTTTGGACGAAGTTGGTCCAAACTTTGCTCCGTTTGAGTTTCGAGAGAGTTTGGAACTCAAATTTCGTCCGAATGAGAGTTCTTTAGGCTGTTTGGACGACGCATGGTCCAAACTTTACTTCCTTTAAGTTTTGGAGAGCTCGAAACCCAAAGTTCGTCCCAATGAGAGTTTTTCATCTAGTTTGGACGAAGTTGGTCCAAACTTTGCTCCGTTTGAGTTTCGAGAGAGTTTGGAACTCAAAGTTCGTCGGAATGATAGTTCTTTAGGTGGTTTGGACGACCCATGGTCCAAACTTTACTTCCCTTAAGTTTATGAGAGTTCGGAACCCAAAGTTCGTCCCAATGAGAGTTTTTCATCTAGTTTGAACGATGTTGGTCCAAACTTTGCTCCGTTTGAGTTTCGAGAGAGCTTGGAACTCAAAGTTCGTCCGAATGAGAGTTCTTTAGGTGGTTTGGACGACACATGGTCAAAACTTTACTCCGTTGAAGTTTTTCAGAGCTCGGAACCCAAAGTTCGTCCCAATGAGAGTTTTTCATCAAGTTTGGACGAAGTTGGTCCAAACTTTGCTCCGTTTGAGTTTCGATAGAGTTTGGAACTCAAAGTTCGTCCGAATGAGAGTTCTTTTGGTGGTTTGGACGACACATGGTCCAAACTTTACTCCGTTTAAGTTTTTTAGAGCTCGAAACCCAAAGTTCGTCCCAATGAGAGTTTTTCACCTAGTTTGGACGAGGTTTTTCCAAACTTTGCTCCGTTTTAGTTTCGAGAGAGTTTGGAACTCAAAGTTCGTCTGAATGAGAGTTCTTTAGGTGGTTTGGACGACACATGGTCCAAACTTTACTCCGTTTTCGTTTTGGAGAGCTCGAAACCCAAAGTTCGTCACAATGAGAGTTTTTCATCTAGTTTGGACGAAGTTGGTCCAAACTTTGCTCCGTTTGAGTTTCGAGAGACTTTGGAACTCAAAGTTCGTCCGAATGATAGTTCTTTAGGTGGTTTGGATGACACATGGTCCAAACTTTACTCCGTTTAAGTTTTTGAGAGCTCGGAACCCAAAGTTCGTCCCAATGAGAGTTTTACATCTAGTTTGGACGAAGTTGGTCCAAACTTTGCTCCGTTTGAGTTTCGAGAGAGTTTGGAACTCAAATTTCGTCCGAATGAGAGTTCTTTAGGCTGTTTGGACGACGCATGGTCCAAACTTTACTTCCTTTAAGTTTTGGAGAGCTCGAAACCCAAAGTTCGTCCCAATGAGAGTGTTTCATCTAGTTTGGACGAAGTTGGTCCAAACTTTGCTCCGTTTGAGTTTCGAGAGAGTTTGGAACTCAAAGTTCGTCGGAATGATAGTTCTTTAGGTGGTTTGGACGACCCATGGTCCAAACTTTACTTCCCTTAAGTTTATGAGAGTTCGGAACCCAAATTTCGTCCCAATGAGAGTTTTTCATCTAGTTTGGACGAAGTTGGTCCAAACTTTGCTCCGTTTGAGTTTCGAGAGAGTTTGGAACTCAAAGTTCGTCCGAATGAAAGTTCTTTAGGTGGTTTGGACGACACATGGTCCAAACTTTACTTCCTTTAAGTTTATGAGAGTTCGGAACCCAAAGTTCGTCCCAATGAGAGTTTTTCATCTAGTTTGGACGACGTTGGTCCAAACTTTGCTCCGTTTGAGTTTCGAGAGAGTTTGGAACTCAAAGTTCGTCCGAATGAGAGTTCTTTTGGTGGTTTGGACGACGCATGGTCCTAACTTTACTTCCTTTAAGTTTTGGAGAGCTCGAAACCCAAAGTTCGTCACAATGAGAGTTTTTCATCTAGTTTGAACGATGTTGGTCCAAACTTTGCTCCGTTTGAGTTTCGAGAGAGCTTGGAACTCAAAGTTCGTCCGAATGAGAGTTCTTTAGGTGGTTTGGACGACACATGGTCAAAACTTTACTCCGTTGAAGTTTTTCAGAGCTCGGAACCCAAAGTTCGTCCCAATGAGAGTTTTTAATCAAGTTTGGACGAAGTTGGTCCAAACTTTGCTCCGTTTGAGTTTCGATAGAGTTTGGAACTCAAAGTTCGTCCGAATGAGAGTTCTTTTGGTGGTTTGGACGACACATGGTCCAAACTTTACTCCGTTTAAGTTTTTTAGAGCTCGAAACCCAAAGTTCGTCCCAATGAGAGTTTTTCACCTAGTTTGGACGAGGTTTGTCCAAACTTTGCTCCGTTTTAGTTTCGAGAGAGTTTGGAACTCAAAGTTCGTCTGAATGAGAGTTCTTTAGGTGGTTTGGACGACACATGGTCCAAACTTTACTCCGTTTTCGTTTTGGAGAGATCGAAACCCAAAGTTCGTCACAATGAGAGTTTTTCATCTAGTTTGGACGAAGTTGGTCCAAACTTTGCTCCGTTTGAGTTTCGAGAGACTTTGGAACTCAAAGTTCGTCCGAATGATAGTTCTTTAGGTGGTTTGGATGACACATGGTCCAAACTTTACTCCGTTTAAGTTTTTGAGAGCTCGGAACCCAAAGTTCGTCCCAATGAGAGTTTTACATCTAGTTTGGACGAAGTTGGTCCAAACTTTGCTCCGTTTGAGTTTCGAGAGAGTTTGGAACTCAAATTTCGTCCGAATGAGAGTTCTTTAGGCTGTTTGGACGACGCATGGTCCAAACTTTACTTCCTTTAAGTTTTGGAGAGCTCGAAACCCAAAGTTCGTCCCAATGAGAGTTTTTCATCTAGTTTGGACGAAGTTGGTCCAAACTTTGCTCCGTTTGAGTTTCGAGAGAGTTTGGAACTCAAAGTTCGTCGGAATGATAGTTCTTTAGGTGGTTTGGACGACCCATGGTCCAAACTTTACTTCCCTTAAGTTTATGAGAGTTCGGAACCCAAAGTTCGTCCCAATGAGAGTTTTTCATCTAGTTTGAACGATGTTGGTCCAAACTTTGCTCCGTTTGAGTTTCGAGAGAGCTTGGAACTCAAAGTTCGTCCGAATGAGAGTTCTTTAGGTGGTTTGGACGACACATGGTCAAAACTTTACTCCGTTGAAGTTTTTCAGAGCTCGGAACCCAAAGTTCGTCCCAATGAGAGTTTTTCATCAAGTTTGGACGAAGTTGGTCCAAACTTTGCTCCGTTTGAGTTTCGATAGAGTTTGGAACTCAAAGTTCGTCCGAATGAGAGTTCTTTTGGTGGTTTGGACGACACATGGTCCAAACTTTACTCCGTTTAAGTTTTTTAGAGCTCGAAACCCAAAGTTCGTCCCAATGAGAGTTTTTCACCTAGTTTGGACGAGGTTTTTCCAAACTTTGCTCCGTTTTAGTTTCGAGAGAGTTTGGAACTCAAAGTTCGTCTGAATGAGAGTTCTTTAGGTGGTTTGGACGACACATGGTCCAAACTTTACTCCGTTTTCGTTTTGGAGAGCTCGAAACCCAAAGTTCGTCACAATGAGAGTTTTTCATCTAGTTTGGACGAAGTTGGTCCAAACTTTGCTCCGTTTGAGTTTCGAGAGACTTTGGAACTCAAAGTTCGTCCGAATGATAGTTCTTTAGGTGGTTTGGATGACACATGGTCCAAACTTTACTCCGTTTAAGTTTTTGAGAGCTCGGAACCCAAAGTTCGTCCCAATGAGAGTTTTACATCTAGTTTGGACGAAGTTGGTCCAAACTTTGCTCCGTTTGAGTTTCGAGAGAGTTTGGAACTCAAATTTCGTCCGAATGAGAGTTCTTTAGGCTGTTTGGACGACGCATGGTCCAAACTTTACTTCCTTTAAGTTTTGGAGAGCTCGAAACCCAAAGTTCGTCCCAATGAGAGTGTTTCATCTAGTTTGGACGAAGTTGGTCCAAACTTTGCTCCGTTTGAGTTTCGAGAGAGTTTGGAACTCAAAGTTCGTCGGAATGATAGTTCTTTAGGTGGTTTGGACGACCCATGGTCCAAACTTTACTTCCCTTAAGTTTATGAGAGTTCGGAACCCAAATTTCGTCCCAATGAGAGTTTTTCATCTAGTTTGGACGAAGTTGGTCCAAACTTTGCTCCGTTTGAGTTTCGAGAGAGTTTGGAACTCAAAGTTCGTCCGAATGAAAGTTCTTTAGGTGGTTTGGACGACACATGGTCCAAACTTTACTTCCTTTAAGTTTATGAGAGCTCGGAACCCAAAGTTCGTCCCAATGAATGTTTTTCATCTAGTTTGGACGACGTTGGTCCAAACTTTGCTCCGTTTGAGTTTCGAGAGAGTTTGGAACTCAAAGTTCGTCCGAATGAGAGTTCTTTAGGTGGTTTGGACGACGCATGGTCCTAACTTTACTTCCTTTAAGTTTTGGAGAGCTCGAAACCCAAAGTTCGTCACAATGAGAGTTTTTCATCTAGTTTGAACGATGTTGGTCCAAACTTTGCTCCGTTTGAGTTTCGAGAGAGCTTGGAACTCAAAGTTCGTCCGAATGAGAGTTCTTTAGGTGGTTTGGACGACACATGGTCCAAACTTTACTTCCTTTAAGTTTATGAGAGCTTCGGAACCCAAAGTTCGTCCCAATGAGAGTTTTTCATCTAGTTTGGACGACGTTGGTCCAAACTTTGCTCCGTTTGAGTTTCGAGAGACTTTGGAACTCAAATTTCGTCCGAATGAGAGTTCTTTAGGCTGTTTGGACGACGCATGGTCCAAACTTTACTTCCTTTAAGTTTTGGAGAGCTCGAAACCCAAAGTTCGTCCCAATGAGAGTTTTTCATCTAGTTTGGACGAAGTTGGTCCAAACTTTGCTCCGTTTGAGTTTCGAGAGAGTTTGGAACTCAAAGTTCGTCGGAATGATAGTTCTTTAGGTGGTTTGGACGACCCATGGTCCAAACTTTACTTCCCTTAAGTTTATGAGAGTTCGGAACCCAAAGTTCGTCCCAATGAGAGTTTTTCATCTAGTTTGAACGATGTTGGTCCAAACTTTGCTCCGTTTGAGTTTCGAGAGAGCTTGGAACTCAAAGTTCGTCCGAATGAGAGTTCTTTAGGTGGTTTGGACGACACATGGTCAAAACTTTACTCCGTTGAAGTTTTTCAGAGCTCGGAACCCAAAGTTCGTCCCAATGAGAGTTTTTCATCAAGTTTGGACGAAGTTGGTCCAAACTTTGCTCCGTTTGAGTTTCGATAGAGTTTGGAACTCAAAGTTCGTCCGAATGAGAGTTCTTTTGGTGGTTTGGACGACACATGGTCCAAACTTTACTCCGTTTAAGTTTTTTAGAGCTCGAAACCCAAAGTTCGTCCCAATGAGAGTTTTTCACCTAGTTTGGACGAGGTTTTTCCAAGCTTTGCTCCGTTTTAGTTTCGAGAGAGTTTGGAACTCAAAGTTCGTCTGAATGAGAGTTCTTTAGGTGGTTTGGACGACACATGGTCCAAACTTTACTCCGTTTTCGTTTTGGAGAGCTCGAAACCCAAAGTTCGTCACAATGAGAGTTTTTCATCTAGTTTGGACGAAGTTGGTCCAAACTTTGCTCCGTTTGAGTTTCGAGAGACTTTGGAACTCAAAGTTCGTCCGAATGATAGTTCTTTAGGTGGTTTGGATGACACATGGTCCAAACTTTACTCCGTTTAAGTTTTTGAGAGCTCGGAACCCAAAGTTCGTCCCAATGAGAGTTTTACATCTAGTTTGGACGAAGTTGGTCCAAACTTTGCTCCGTTTGAGTTTCGAGAGAGTTTGGAACTCAAATTTCGTCCGAATGAGAGTTCTTTAGGCTGTTTGGACGACGCATGGTCAAAACTTTACTTCCTTTAAGTTTTGGAGAGCTCGAAACCCAAAGTTCGTCCCAATGAGAGTGTTTCATCTAGTTTGGACGAAGTTGGTCCAAACTTTGCTCCGTTTGAGTTTCGAGAGAGTTTGGAACTCAAAGTTCGTCGGAATGATAGTTCTTTAGGTGGTTTGGACGACCCATGGTCCAAACTTTACTTCCCTTAAGTTTATGAGAGTTCGGAACCCAAATTTCGTCCCAATGAGAGTTTTTCATCTAGTTTGGACGAAGTTGGTCCAAACTTTGCTCCGTTTGAGTTTCGAGAGAGTTTGGAACTCAAAGTTCGTCCGAATGAAAGTTCTTTAGGTGGTTTGGACGACACATGGTCCAAACTTTACTTCCTTTAAGTTTATGAGAGTTCGGAACCCAAAGTTCGTCCCAATGAATGTTTTTCATCTAGTTTGGACGACGTTGGTCCAAACTTTGCTCCGTTTGAGTTTCGAGAGAGTTTGGAACTCAAAGTTCGTCCGAATGAGAGTTCTTTT
This sequence comes from Luffa aegyptiaca, assembly GCA_017139565.1. Lineage (NCBI taxonomy): Eukaryota > Viridiplantae > Streptophyta > Magnoliopsida > Cucurbitales > Cucurbitaceae > Luffa > Luffa aegyptiaca. The sequence continues at coordinate 239,356 of JAETGN010000099.1, read as the reverse complement.
GGTGGTTTGGACGACGCATGGTCCTAACTTTACTTCCTTTAAGTTTTGGAGAGCTCGAAACCCAAAGTTCGTCACAATGAGAGTTTTTCATCTAGTTTGAACGATGTTGGTCCAAACTTTGCTCCGTTTGAGTTTCGAGAGAGCTTGGAACTCAAAGTTCGTCCGAATGAGAGTTCTTTAGGTGGTTTGGACGACACATGGTCAAAACTTTACTCCGTTGAAGTTTTTCAGAGCTCGGAACCCAAAGTTCGTCCCAATGAGAGTTTTTAATCAAGTTTGGACGAAGTTGGTCCAAACTTTGCTCCGTTTGAGTTTCGATAGAGTTTGGAACTCAAAGTTCGTCCGAATGAGAGTTCTTTTGGTGGTTTGGACGACACATGGTCCAAACTTTACTCCGTTTAAGTTTTTTAGAGCTCGAAACCCAAAGTTCGTCCCAATGAGAGTTTTTCACCTAGTTTGGACGAGGTTTGTCCAAACTTTGCTCCGTTTTAGTTTCGAGAGAGTTTGGAACTCAAAGTTCGTCTGAATGAGAGTTCTTTAGGTGGTTTGGACGACACATGGTCCAAACTTTACTCCGTTTTCGTTTTGGAGAGATCGAAACCCAAAGTTCGTCACAATGAGAGTTTTTCATCTAGTTTGGACGAAGTTGGTCCAAACTTTGCTCCGTTTGAGTTTCGAGAGACTTTGGAACTCAAAGTTCGTCCGAATGATAGTTCTTTAGGTGGTTTGGATGACACATGGTCCAAACTTTACTCCGTTTAAGTTTTTGAGAGCTCGGAACCCAAAGTTCGTCCCAATGAGAGTTTTACATCTAGTTTGGACGAAGTTGGTCCAAACTTTGCTCCGTTTGAGTTTCGAGAGAGTTTGGAACTCAAATTTCGTCCGAATGAGAGTTCTTTAGGCTGTTTGGACGACGCATGGTCCAAACTTTACTTCCTTTAAGTTTTGGAGAGCTCGAAACCCAAAGTTCGTCCCAATGAGAGTTTTTCATCTAGTTTGGACGAAGTTGGTCCAAACTTTGCTCCGTTTGAGTTTCGAGAGAGTTTGGAACTCAAAGTTCGTCGGAATGATAGTTCTTTAGGTGGTTTGGACGACCCATGGTCCAAACTTTACTTCCCTTAAGTTTATGAGAGTTCGGAACCCAAAGTTCGTCCCAATGAGAGTTTTTCATCTAGTTTGAACGATGTTGGTCCAAACTTTGCTCCGTTTGAGTTTCGAGAGAGCTTGGAACTCAAAGTTCGTCCGAATGAGAGTTCTTTAGGTGGTTTGGACGACACATGGTCAAAACTTTACTCCGTTGAAGTTTTTCAGAGCTCGGAACCCAAAGTTCGTCCCAATGAGAGTTTTTCATCAAGTTTGGACGAAGTTGGTCCAAACTTTGCTCCGTTTGAGTTTCGATAGAGTTTGGAACTCAAAGTTCGTCCGAATGAGAGTTCTTTTGGTGGTTTGGACGACACATGGTCCAAACTTTACTCCGTTTAAGTTTTTTAGAGCTCGAAACCCAAAGTTCGTCCCAATGAGAGTTTTTCACCTAGTTTGGACGAGGTTTTTCCAAACTTTGCTCCGTTTTAGTTTCGAGAGAGTTTGGAACTCAAAGTTCGTCTGAATGAGAGTTCTTTAGGTGGTTTGGACGACACATGGTCCAAACTTTACTCCGTTTTCGTTTTGGAGAGCTCGAAACCCAAAGTTCGTCACAATGAGAGTTTTTCATCTAGTTTGGACGAAGTTGGTCCAAACTTTGCTCCGTTTGAGTTTCGAGAGACTTTGGAACTCAAAGTTCGTCCGAATGATAGTTCTTTAGGTGGTTTGGATGACACATGGTCCAAACTTTACTCCGTTTAAGTTTTTGAGAGCTCGGAACCCAAAGTTCGTCCCAATGAGAGTTTTACATCTAGTTTGGACGAAGTTGGTCCAAACTTTGCTCCGTTTGAGTTTCGAGAGAGTTTGGAACTCAAATTTCGTCCGAATGAGAGTTCTTTAGGCTGTTTGGACGACGCATGGTCAAAACTTTACTTCCTTTAAGTTTTGGAGAGCTCGAAACCCAAAGTTCGTCCCAATGAGAGTGTTTCATCTAGTTTGGACGAAGTTGGTCCAAACTTTGCTCCGTTTGAGTTTCGAGAGAGTTTGGAACTCAAAGTTCGTCGGAATGATAGTTCTTTAGGTGGTTTGGACGACCCATGGTCCAAACTTTACTTCCCTTAAGTTTATGAGAGTTCGGAACCCAAATTTCGTCCCAATGAGAGTTTTTCATCTAGTTTGGACGAAGTTGGTCCAAACTTTGCTCCGTTTGAGTTTCGAGAGAGTTTGGAACTCAAAGTTCGTCCGAATGAAAGTTCTTTAGGTGGTTTGGACGACACATGGTCCAAACTTTACTTCCTTTAAGTTTATGAGAGTTCGGAACCCAAAGTTCGTCCCAATGAATGTTTTTCATCTAGTTTGGACGACGTTGGTCCAAACTTTGCTCCGTTTGAGTTTCGAGAGAGTTTGGAACTCAAAGTTCGTCCGAATGAGAGTTCTTTTGGTGGTTTGGACGACGCATGGTCCTAACTTTACTTCCTTTAAGTTTTGGAGAGCTCGAAACCCAAAGTTCGTCACAATGAGAGTTTTTCATCTAGTTTGAACGATGTTGGTCCAAACTTTGCTCCGTTTGAGTTTCGAGAGAGCTTGGAACTCAAAGTTCGTCCGAATGAGAGTTCTTTAGGTGGTTTGGACGACACATGGTCCAAACTTTACTTCCTTTAAGTTTATGAGAGTTCGGAACCCAAAGTTCGTCCCAATGAGAGTTTTTCATCTAGTTTGGACGACGTTGGTCCAAACTTTGCTCCGTTTGAGTTTCGAGAGACTTTGGAACTCAAATTTCGTCCGAATGAGAGTTCTTTAGGCTGTTTGGACGACGCATGGTCCAAACTTTACTTCCTTTAAGTTTTGGAGAGCTCGAAACCCAAAGTTCGTCCCAATGAGAGTTTTTCATCTAGTTTGGACGAAGTTGGTCCAAACTTTGCTCCGTTTGAGTTTCGAGAGAGTTTGGAACTCAAAGTTCGTCGGAATGATAGTTCTTTAGGTGGTTTGGACGACCCATGGTCCAAACTTTACTTCCCTTAAGTTTATGAGAGTTCGGAACCCAAAGTTCGTCCCAATGAGAGTTTTTCATCTAGTTTGAACGATGTTGGTCCAAACTTTGCTCCGTTTGAGTTTCGAGAGAGCTTGGAACTCAAAGTTCGTCCGAATGAGAGTTCTTTAGGTGGTTTGGACGACACATGGTCAAAACTTTACTCCGTTGAAGTTTTTCAGAGCTCGGAACCCAAAGTTCGTCCCAATGAGAGTTTTTCATCAAGTTTGGACGAAGTTGGTCCAAACTTTGCTCCGTTTGAGTTTCGATAGAGTTTGGAACTCAAAGTTCGTCCGAATGAGAGTTCTTTTGGTGGTTTGGACGACACATGGTCCAAACTTTACTCCGTTTAAGTTTTTTAGAGCTCGAAACCCAAAGTTCGTCCCAATGAGAGTTTTTCACCTAGTTTGGACGAGGTTTTTCCAAGCTTTGCTCCGTTTTAGTTTCGAGAGAGTTTGGAACTCAAAGTTCGTCTGAATGAGAGTTCTTTAGGTGGTTTGGACGACACATGGTCCAAACTTTACTCCGTTTTCGTTTTGGAGAGCTCGAAACCCAAAGTTCGTCACAATGAGAGTTTTTCATCTAGTTTGGACGAAGTTGGTCCAAACTTTGCTCCGTTTGAGTTTCGAGAGACTTTGGAACTCAAAGTTCGTCCGAATGATAGTTCTTTAGGTGGTTTGGATGACACATGGTCCAAACTTTACTCCGTTTAAGTTTTTGAGAGCTCGGAACCCAAAGTTCGTCCCAATGAGAGTTTTACATCTAGTTTGGACGAAGTTGGTCCAAACTTTGCTCCGTTTGAGTTTCGAGAGAGTTTGGAACTCAAATTTCGTCCGAATGAGAGTTCTTTAGGCTGTTTGGACGACGCATGGTCAAAACTTTACTTCCTTTAAGTTTTGGAGAGCTCGAAACCCAAAGTTCGTCCCAATGAGAGTGTTTCATCTAGTTTGGACGAAGTTGGTCCAAACTTTGCTCCGTTTGAGTTTCGAGAGAGTTTGGAACTCAAAGTTCGTCGGAATGATAGTTCTTTAGGTGGTTTGGACGACCCATGGTCCAAACTTTACTTCCCTTAAGTTTATGAGAGTTCGGAACCCAAATTTCGTCCCAATGAGAGTTTTTCATCTAGTTTGGACGAAGTTGGTCCAAACTTTGCTCCGTTTGAGTTTCGAGAGAGTTTGGAACTCAAAGTTCGTCCGAATGAAAGTTCTTTAGGTGGTTTGGACGACACATGGTCCAAACTTTACTTCCTTTAAGTTTATGAGAGTTCGGAACCCAAAGTTCGTCCCAATGAATGTTTTTCATCTAGTTTGGACGACGTTGGTCCAAACTTTGCTCCGTTTGAGTTTCGAGAGAGTTTGGAACTCAAAGTTCGTCCGAATGAGAGTTCTTTTGGTGGTTTGGACGACGCATGGTCCTAACTTTACTTCCTTTAAGTTTTGGAGAGCTCGAAACCCAAAGTTCGTCACAATGAGAGTTTTTCATCTAGTTTGAACGATGTTGGTCCAAACTTTGCTCCGTTTGAGTTTCGAGAGAGCTTGGAACTCAAAGTTCGTCCGAATGAGAGTTCTTTAGGTGGTTTGGACGACACATGGTCAAAACTTTACTCCGTTGAAGTTTTTCAGAGCTCGGAACCCAAAGTTCGTCCCAATGAGAGTTTTTAATCAAGTTTGGACGAAGTTGGTCCAAACTTTGCTCCGTTTGAGTTTCGATAGAGTTTGGAACTCAAAGTTCGTCCGAATGAGAGTTCTTTTGGTGGTTTGGACGACACATGGTCCAAACTTTACTCCGTTTAAGTTTTTTAGAGCTCGAAACCCAAAGTTCGTCCCAATGAGAGTTTTTCACCTAGTTTGGACGAGGTTTGTCCAAACTTTGCTCCGTTTTAGTTTCGAGAGAGTTTGGAACTCAAAGTTCGTCTGAATGAGAGTTCTTTAGGTGGTTTGGACGACACATGGTCCAAACTTTACTCCGTTTTCGTTTTGGAGAGATCGAAACCCAAAGTTCGTCACAATGAGAGTTTTTCATCTAGTTTGGACGAAGTTGGTCCAAACTTTGCTCCGTTTGAGTTTCGAGAGACTTTGGAACTCAAAGTTCGTCCGAATGATAGTTCTTTAGGTGGTTTGGATGACACATGGTCCAAACTTTACTCCGTTTAAGTTTTTGAGAGCTCGGAACCCAAAGTTCGTCCCAATGAGAGTTTTACATCTAGTTTGGACGAAGTTGGTCCAAACTTTGCTCCGTTTGAGTTTCGAGAGAGTTTGGAACTCAAATTTCGTCCGAATGAGAGTTCTTTAGGCTGTTTGGACGACGCATGGTCCAAACTTTACTTCCTTTAAGTTTTGGAGAGCTCGAAACCCAAAGTTCGTCCCAATGAGAGTTTTTCATCTAGTTTGGACGAAGTTGGTCCAAACTTTGCTCCGTTTGAGTTTCGAGAGAGTTTGGAACTCAAAGTTCGTCGGAATGATAGTTCTTTAGGTGGTTTGGACGACCCATGGTCCAAACTTTACTTCCCTTAAGTTTATGAGAGTTCGGAACCCAAAGTTCGTCCCAATGAGAGTTTTTCATCTAGTTTGAACGATGTTGGTCCAAACTTTGCTCCGTTTGAGTTTCGAGAGAGCTTGGAACTCAAAGTTCGTCCGAATGAGAGTTCTTTAGGTGGTTTGGACGACACATGGTCAAAACTTTACTCCGTTGAAGTTTTTCAGAGCTCGGAACCCAAAGTTCGTCCCAATGAGAGTTTTTCATCAAGTTTGGACGAAGTTGGTCCAAACTTTGCTCCGTTTGAGTTTCGATAGAGTTTGGAACTCAAAGTTCGTCCGAATGAGAGTTCTTTTGGTGGTTTGGACGACACATGGTCCAAACTTTACTCCGTTTAAGTTTTTTAGAGCTCGAAACCCAAAGTTCGTCCCAATGAGAGTTTTTCACCTAGTTTGGACGAGGTTTTTCCAAACTTTGCTCCGTTTTAGTTTCGAGAGAGTTTGGAACTCAAAGTTCGTCTGAATGAGAGTTCTTTAGGTGGTTTGGACGACACATGGTCCAAACTTTACTCCGTTTTCGTTTTGGAGAGCTCGAAACCCAAAGTTCGTCACAATGAGAGTTTTTCATCTAGTTTGGACGAAGTTGGTCCAAACTTTGCTCCGTTTGAGTTTCGAGAGACTTTGGAACTCAAAGTTCGTCCGAATGATAGTTCTTTAGGTGGTTTGGATGACACATGGTCCAAACTTTACTCCGTTTAAGTTTTTGAGAGCTCGGAACCCAAAGTTCGTCCCAATGAGAGTTTTACATCTAGTTTGGACGAAGTTGGTCCAAACTTTGCTCCGTTTGAGTTTCGAGAGAGTTTGGAACTCAAATTTCGTCCGAATGAGAGTTCTTTAGGCTGTTTGGACGACGCATGGTCCAAACTTTACTTCCTTTAAGTTTTGGAGAGCTCGAAACCCAAAGTTCGTCCCAATGAGAGTTTTTCATCTAGTTTGGACGAAGTTGGTCCAAACTTTGCTCCGTTTGAGTTTCGAGAGAGTTTGGAACTCAAAGTTCGTCGGAATGATAGTTCTTTAGGTGGTTTGGACGACCCATGGTCCAAACTTTACTTCCCTTAAGTTTATGAGAGTTCGGAACCCAAATTTCGTCCCAATGAGAGTTTTTCATCTAGTTTGGACGAAGTTGGTCCAAACTTTGCTCCGTTTGAGTTTCGAGAGAGTTTGGAACTCAAAGTTCGTCCGAATGAAAGTTCTTTAGGTGGTTTGGACGACACATGGTCCAAACTTTACTTCCTTTAAGTTTATGAGAGTTCGGAACCCAAAGTTCGTCCCAATGAGAGTTTTTCATCTAGTTTGGACGACGTTGGTCCAAACTTTGCTCCGTTTGAGTTTCGAGAGAGTTTGGAACTCAAAGTTCGTCCGAATGAGAGTTCTTTTGGTGGTTTGGACGACGCATGGTCCTAACTTTACTTCCTTTAAGTTTTGGAGAGCTCGAAACCCAAAGTTCGTCACAATGAGAGTTTTTCATCTAGTTTGAACGATGTTGGTCCAAACTTTGCTCCGTTTGAGTTTCGAGAGAGCTTGGAACTCAAAGTTCGTCCGAATGAGAGTTCTTTAGGTGGTTTGGACGACACATGGTCAAAACTTTACTCCGTTGAAGTTTTTCAGAGCTCGGAACCCAAAGTTCGTCCCAATGAGAGTTTTTAATCAAGTTTGGACGAAGTTGGTCCAAACTTTGCTCCGTTTGAGTTTCGATAGAGTTTGGAACTCAAAGTTCGTCCGAATGACAGTTCTTTTGGTGGTTTGGACGACACATGGTCCAAACTTTACTCCGTTTAAGTTTTTTAGAGCTCGAAACCCAAAGTTCGTCCCAATGAGAGTTTTTCACCTAGTTTGGACGAGGTTTGTCCAAACTTTGCTCCGTTTTAGTTTCGAGAGAGTTTGGAACTCAAAGTTCGTCTGAATGAGAGTTCTTTAGGTGGTTTGGACGACACATGGTCCAAACTTTACTCCGTTTTCGTTTTGGAGAGATCGAAACCCAAAGTTCGTCACAATGAGAGTTTTTCATCTAGTTTGGACGAAGTTGGTCCAAACTTTGCTCCGTTTGAGTTTCGAGAGACTTTGGAACTCAAAGTTCGTCCGAATGATAGTTCTTTAGGTGGTTTGGATGACACATGGTCCAAACTTTACTCCGTTTAAGTTTTTGAGAGCTCGGAACCCAAAGTTCGTCCCAATGAGAGTTTTACATCTAGTTTGGACGAAGTTGGTCCAAACTTTGCTCCGTTTGAGTTTCGAGAGAGTTTGGAACTCAAATTTCGTCCGAATGAGAGTTCTTTAGGCTGTTTGGACGACGCATGGTCCAAACTTTACTTCCTTTAAGTTTTGGAGAGCTCGAAACCCAAAGTTCGTCCCAATGAGAGTTTTTCATCTAGTTTGGACGAAGTTGGTCCAAACTTTGCTCCGTTTGAGTTTCGAGAGAGTTTGGAACTCAAAGTTCGTCGGAATGATAGTTCTTTAGGTGGTTTGGACGACCCATGGTCCAAACTTTACTTCCCTTAAGTTTATGAGAGTTCGGAACCCAAATTTCGTCCCAATGAGAGTTTTTCATCTAGTTTGGACGAAGTTGGTCCAAACTTTGCTCCGTTTGAGTTTCGAGAGAGTTTGGAACTCAAAGTTCGTCCGAATGAAAGTTCTTTAGGTGGTTTGGACGACACATGGTCCAAACTTTACTTCCTTTAAGTTTATGAGAGTTCGGAACCCAAAGTTCGTCCCAATGAGAGTTTTTCATCTAGTTTGGACGACGTTGGTCCAAACTTTGCTCCGTTTGAGTTTCGAGAGAGTTTGGAACTCAAAGTTCGTCCGAATGAGAGTTCTTTTGGTGGTTTGGACGACGCATGGTCCTAACTTTACTTCCTTTAAGTTTTGGAGAGCTCGAAACCCAAAGTTCGTCACAATGAGAGTTTTTCATCTAGTTTGAACGATGTTGGTCCAAACTTTGCTCCGTTTGAGTTTCGAGAGAGCTTGGAACTCAAAGTTCGTCCGAATGAGAGTTCTTTAGGTGGTTTGGACGACACATGGTCAAAACTTTACTCCGTTGAAGTTTTTCAGAGCTCGGAACCCAAAGTTCGTCCCAATGAGAGTTTTTAATCAAGTTTGGACGAAGTTGGTCCAAACTTTGCTCCGTTTGAGTTTCGATAGAGTTTGGAACTCAAAGTTCGTCCGAATGAGAGTTCTTTTGGTGGTTTGGACGACACATGGTCCAAACTTTACTCCGTTTAAGTTTTTTAGAGCTCGAAACCCAAAGTTCGTCCCAATGAGAGTTTTTCACCTAGTTTGGACGAGGTTTGTCCAAACTTTGCTCCGTTTTAGTTTCGAGAGAGTTTGGAACTAAAAGTTCGTCTGAATGAGAGTTCTTTAGGTGGTTTGGACGACACATGGTCCAAACTTTACTCCGTTTTCGTTTTGGAGAGATCGAAACCCAAAGTTCGTCACAATGAGAGTTTTTCATCTAGTTTGGACGAAGTTGGTCCAAACTTTGCTCCGTTTGAGTTTCGAGAGACTTTGGAACTCAAAGTTCGTCCGAATGATAGTTCTTTAGGTGGTTTGGATGACACATGGTCCAAACTTTACTCCGTTTAAGTTTTTGAGAGCTCGGAACCCAAAGTTCGTCCCAATGAGAGTTTTACATCTAGTTTGGACGAAGTTGGTCCAAACTTTGCTCCGTTTGAGTTTCGAGAGAGTTTGGAACTCAAATTTCGTCCGAATGAGAGTTCTTTAGGCTGTTTGGACGACGCATGGTCCAAACTTTACTTCCTTTAAGTTTTGGAGAGCTCGAAACCCAAAGTTCGTCCCAATGAGAGTTTTTCATCTAGTTTGGACGAAGTTGGTCCAAACTTTGCTCCGTTTGAGTTTCGAGAGAGTTTGGAACTCAAAGTTCGTCGGAATGATAGTTCTTTAGGTGGTTTGGACGACCCATGGTCCAAACTTTACTTCCCTTAAGTTTATGAGAGTTCGGAACCCAAAGTTCGTCCCAATGAGAGTTTTTCATCTAGTTTGGACGAAGTTGGTCCAAACTTTGCTCCGTTTGAGTTTCGAGAGAGTTTGGAACTCAAAGTTCGTCCGAATGAAAGTTCTTTAGGTGGTTTGGACGACACATGGTCCAAACTTTACTTCCTTTAAGTTTATGAGAGTTCGGAACCCAAAGTTCGTCCCAATGAGAGTTTTTCATCTAGTTTGGACGACGTTGGTCCAAACTTTGCTCCGTTTGAGTTTCGAGAGAGTTTGGAACTCAAAGTTCGTCCGAATGAGAGTTCTTTTGGTGCTTTGGACGACGCATGGTCCTAACTTTACTTCCTTTAAGTTTTGGAGAGCTCGAAACCCAAAGTTCGTCACAATGAGAGTTTCTCATCTAGTTTGAACGATGTTGGTCCAAACTTTGCTCCGTTTGAGTTTCGAGAGAGCTTGGAACTCAAAGTTCGTCCGAATGAGAGTTCTTTAGGTGGTTTGGACGACACATGGTCAAAACTTTACTCCGTTGAAGTTTTTCAGAGCTCGGAACCCAAAGTTCGTCCCAATGAGAGTTTTTCATCAAGTTTGGACGAAGTTGGTCCAAACTTTGCTCCGTTTGAGTTTCGAGAGAGTTTGGAACACAAAGTTCGTTCGAATGAGAGTTCTTTAGGTGGTTAGGACGACACATGGTCCAAACATTACTCCGTTTAAGTTTTTGAGAGTTCGGAACCGAATGTTCGTCCCAATGAGAGTTTTTCACCTAGTTTGGACAAAGTTGGTCCAAACTTTTCTACGTTTTAGTTTCGAGAGAGTTTGGAACTCAAAGTTCGTCCGAATGAGAGTTCTTTAGGTGGTTTGGACGACACATGGTCCAAACTTTACTCCGCTTAAGTTTTTGAGAGCTCGAAACCCAAAGTTCGTCCCAACGAGAGTTTTTCATCTACTTTGGACGATGTTTTTCCAAACTTTGCTCGATTTGAGTTTCGAGAGAGTTTGGAACTCAAAGTTCGTCCCAATGATAGTTCTTTAGGTGGTTTTGACGACACATGGTCCAAACTTTACTCCGCTTAAGTTTTTGAGAGCTCGGAACCCAAAGTACGTCCCAATGAGAGTTTTTCATCTACTTTGGACGAAGTTGGTCCAAACTTTGCTACATTTGAGTTTTGAGAGAGTTTAGAACTCAAAGTTCGTCCGAATGAGAGTTGTTTAGGTCGTTTGGACGACACATGGTCCAAACTTTACTTCTTTTATGTTTTTGAGAGGTCGGAACTCAAAGTTCGTCCAAATGAGAGTTTCTAATCTAGTTTGGACGAAGTTGGTCCAAACTTTGCTCCGTTTGAGTTTCAACAGAGTTTGGAACTCAAAGTTCGTCCGAATGAGTGTTCTTTTGGTGGTTTGGACGACACATGGTCCAAACTTTACTCCGTTTAAGTTTTTTAGAGCTCGAAACCCAAAGTTCGTCCCAATGAGAGTTTTTCACCTAGTTTGGACGAAGTTTGTCCAAACTTTGCTCCGTTTTTGTTTCGAGAGAGTTTGGAATTCAAAGTTCGTCCGAATGAGATTTCTTTAGGTGGTTTGGACGACACAAGATCCAAACTTTACTCCGTTTTCGTTTTGGAGAGCTCGAAACCCAAAGTTCGTCACAATGAGAGTTTTTCATCTAGTTTGGACGAAGTTGGTCCAAACTTTGCTACGTTTGAGTTTCGAGAGAGCTTGGAACTCAAAGTTCGTCCGAATGATAGTTCTTTAGTTGGTTTGGACGACACATGGTCCAAACTTTACTCAGTTTAAGTTTTTGAGAGCTCGGAACCCAAAGTTCGTCCCAATGAGAGTTTTACATCTAGTTTGGACAAAGTTGGTCCAAACTTTGCTCCGTTTGAGTTTCAACAGAGTTTGGAACTCAAAGTTCATCCGAATGAGAGTTCGTTAGGTGGTTTGGATGACACATGGTCCAAACATTACTTCCTTTAAGTTTTTGAGAGCTCGAAACCCAAAGTTCGTCCCAATGAGAGTTTTTCATATAGTTTGGACGAAGTTGGTCCAAACTTTGCTCCATTTGAGTTTCGAGAGAGTTTGGAACTCAAAGTTCGTCCGAATGAAAGTTCTTTAGGTGGTTTGGACGACCCATGGTCCAAACTTTACCCCGTTTAAGTATTTCAGAGCTCGAAACCCAAAGTTCGTCCCAATGAGAGTTTTACATCTAGTTTGGACGAAGTTGGTCCAAACTTTGCTCCGTTTGAGTTTCGAGAGAGTTTGGAACTCAAATTTTGTCCGAATGAGAGTTCTTTAGGTGGTTTGGACGACGCATGGTCCAAACTTTACTTCCTTTAAGTTTTGGAGAGCTCGAAACCCAAAGTTCGTCCCAATGAGAGTTTTTCATCTAGTTTGGACGAAGTTGGTCCAAACTTTGCTCCGTTTGAGTTTCGAGAGAGTTTGGAACTCAAAGTTCGTCCGAATGATAGCTCTTTAGGTGGTTTGGACGACCCATGGTCCAAACTTTACTCCGTTTAAGTTTTTCAGAGCTCGGAACCCAAAGTTCGTCCCAATGAGAGTTTTTCATCTAGTTTGGATGAAGTTGGTCCAAACTTTGCTCCGTTTGAGTTTCGAGAGAGTTTGGAACTCAAAGTTCGTCCGAATGAGATTTCTTTAGGTGGTTTGGACGACACATGGTCCAAACTTTACTCCGTTTAAGTTTTTGAGAGCTCGGAACCCAAAGTTCGTCCCAATGAGAGTTTTTAATTTAGTTTTGACGAAGTTGGTCCAAACTTTGCTCCGTTTGAGTTTCGAGAGAGTTTGGAACTCAAAGTTAGGTGGTGTGGACGACACATGGTCCAAACTTTACTCCGTTTAAGTTTTTGAGAGCTCGGAACCCAAAGTTCGTCCCAATGAGAGTTTTTAATCTAGTTTGGACGAAGTTGGTCCAAACTTTGCTCCGTTTGAGTTTCGAGGGAGTTTGGAACAAAAAGTTCGTTCGAATGAGACTTCTTTAGGTTGTTTGGACGACACATGGTCCAAACTTTACTCTGTTTAAGTTTTAGAGTGCTCGGAATCGAAAGTTCGTCCCAATGAGAGTTTTTCACCTAGTTTGGACGAAGTTGGTCCAAACTTTGCTCCGTTTTAGTTTCGAGAGAGTTTGGAACTCAAAGTTCGTCCGAATGATAGTTCTTTAGGTGGTTTGGACGACACATGGTCCAAACTTTACTCCGTTTAAGTTTTTGAGAGCTCGAAACCCAAAGTTCGTCCCAATGAGAGTTTTTCATCTAGTTTGGACGAAGTTGGTCCAAACTTTGCTCCGTTTGAGTTTCGAGAGAGTTTGGAACTCAAAGTTCGTTCGAATGAGAGTTGTTTAGGTTGTTTTGACGACACATGGTCCAAACTTTACTCCGTTTAAGTTTTTGAGAGCTCGAAACCCAAAGTTCGTCCCAATGAGAGTTTTTAATCTAGTTTGGACGAAGTTGGTCCAAGCTTTGCTCCGTTTGAGTTTCGAGGGAGTTTGGAACAAAAAGTTCCTTCGAATGAGAGTTCTTTAGGTGGTTTGGACGACACATGGTCCAAACTTTACTCCGTTTAAGTTTTTGAGTGCTCGGAATCGAAAGTTCGTCCCAATGAGAGTTTTTCACCTAGTTTGGACGAAGTTGGTCCAAACTTTGCGCCGTTTGGGTTTCGAGAGAGTTTGGAACTCAAAGTTCGTCCCAATGATAGTTCTTTAGGTGGTTTGGATGATACATGCTCCATACTTTACTTCCTTTAAGTTTTTGAGAGCTCGGAACCCAAAGTTCGTCCCAATGAGAGTTTTTAATCTAGTTTGGACGAAGTTGGTCCAAACTTTGCTCCATTTGAGTTTCGAGAGAGTTTGGAACTCAAAGTTCGTCCCAACGATAGTTCTTTAGGTTGTTTGGACGACACATGGTCCAAACTTTACTCCGTTTAAGTTTTTGAGTGCTCGGAATCGACAGTTCGTCCCAATGAGAGTTTTTCACCTAGTTTGGACTAATTTGGTCCAAACTTTGCTCCGTTTTTGTTTCGAGAGAGTTTGGAACTCAAAGTTCGTCCGAATGAGAGTTCTTTAGGTGGTTTGCACGACACATGGTCCAAACTTTATTCTGTTTAAGTTTTTGAGAGCTCGGAACCCTAAGTTCGTCCCAATGAGAGTTTTTCATCTAGTTTGGACGATGTTGGTCCAAACTTTGCACCATTTGAGTTTCGAGAGAGTTTGGAACTCAAAGTTCATTCCAATGATAGTTCTTTAGGTGGTTTGGACGACACATGGTCCAAACTTTACTCCGTTTAAGTTTTTGAGAGCTCGGAACCCAAAGTTCGTCCCTGTTGGGATTGGTGTCCTAAAACTCGTAGATAGTGAATGATAAACGAATTTTATACTTATTCGATAAAGGCGTTATCGAGACTAATTCAGTAAAGTTATTACTGAATAAAGTAAATTGCACATATAGTTACCCAAATCCAATAAACTAAGATCCATGGCTATAGGATGAACTCTTGAGCTTTATGTAGAGACATAAAAGTGGATCAAGCTTGAGTAATAGCCAAAACGGTCTATAGTATAGGAATAGGGTTGGGTACCTTATTCTGGGGACACTATGAGACGCGGCCCAGTTTATAGATGGTATAGATGATGTGATCCTAAATCGTCCATGTAGAGACATGCGAGTGGGGGCGTCCTATGCAATGAGTTTGCATAAGACCAGGACCAAGAAATAAGTCACTCTCGCTTTATAACACCGTTTACTGACGAGACTGACTATTTCATGTGATGACCTAGGTAACTCGATCTTAATCCTGAGCTAACTATGAACTCCTGTTTATTCGGGCTTATCCTTAGATCTGCATGGGTGAGAGTGGCTCAGTATCGCCGACTCAATAAGCCTCCCATTTCAGGGATAGGAACGGGTAGATAGCTGGGGACATAGTCGTGCGAGAAGGAATTCACTCCTACCCAAAATAGGGATAGTAGAAAGGTTGTTCCCTTAAGTGCTGACTTCGGGGCTTGAACAAAGGGATCCCGCCCTCTCATTCGCCCGAGAGGGACTTGGTTTATTGGTTGGACCATAAACCAATTGTTCATTAGAGGATCAGTGGAACTTAAGGAACTAGAAGTACTATAGGGGTAAAACGGGTTTTTTGACCTAGCTATAGCTACGAACAACCTGTGAAGGATTGACTTACTAATCATGGTTAAATCAAGTGGACAGAAATATATCTATAGTGAGGGGAGTGCAACTATCGGGCTATAGTGGAGTGCCCCGGTAGTTAACGAATGTTGGCTAGCTTGGATAATGAGATTAGTCGGTTAGCCTCGAATCGTTGGAGCCCATGATCTATAGGTCCATTAGGTCCCCCTACTAGCTCATATCGGAATTAAGCCTAGAACAAAAGATAGGAAGCTTTGAATCGTTCAAAATCGGGAAAAAAAGGGTATTATCATAAATTGTGTTTGACACAATAATTTAATTATGAATTAAATTAGAAAATGAGAGATGGAGTATTTAAAAGTGTTTTGAATACCATATATATGTATTAGGAATCATATATGATTTATTGCACAAGATTAGAATGATTAATTGGATTAATCATAAGAAATCATTTTCTAATGCCTCAAAATCAATTACCTAATGTTAAATTCAATTTGGAATTGAAATGAACATTAAATTGCAAGCTTGAAATTAGATTTCAATTTGTATTTGGTGGATTTAGTTGGAAATCCACTTATGCATGAACATTCAAAGTGGAAAGACAACTCACTCATGCATTGTTGCATGTCTTGTGAGATGTACACCTAGAATCCACTTGAACTTGCAAATACACCATGTGTCTTGTGTCTTGAGGCTTGGCTTTGCATGGAGAATGTCTTTAAAAGGAGCTTGAATCAAATTCAAAGTTAAGAGAGTCATTTTCCTTAATGTTATGCTGCTGGAATTTGGACTCAAAGTTCTCTCATCTCTCATTCTTCTCCATTGCTTGATGCTTCAAGCATTCCCTTCCCATTCCCTATCTTATATAGACTCCCACAAGTCGTTCTTGGCCCGGAGTATAGTAGGGAAGACTCTAGAGGTTGTCCAAGGAGCATAGGAGAGGCAAACACCACAAGGAGTTCAACATAAGTGAGCTACAAAGGTTGGTGTTTTCTAAACTCTTTATTCTGTCTTTTCTAGAACATGCATGCTTTAGGAGTAAAATTGAATGTCTTAAGTGCTTTCGATCTTCAATTGCTTCCGCATGTGTAATATGTACACCTTCAATTGGTACCAGAGCATGATTAGAGCACTTAATTCGTTTTAATTTTGCTTTGGTGGGTACCATTTTGAAATTGAATTTTCTGTGTGCTAAAAAGGAAGTGTTCTGGTTTGGCAATTTTTTGAGCATTCAAATCTTCATGAAATTGTAATTGCTCGGATATGTAAGAGCGTTAATGTGTGTACTATAGTCTGTAATTTTTATAGAGTCATTAGAGTCCATATAGGCTGTAAAATCGAAGAAAAACCGGAGAAGACGCAGCAGAAAATGAAAATTCCAGCAAGCAGTTTTTTTTTTCTTCTTCTATTCCAGAATTTTGGTCCGGTTCGGTCTGTTGCAGCCTCATTTCACTCTTTGCATGGCCGGTTCATTGCTTGGATGAGCGGTTCGGGATGGTTCGTGAAGCTCGGGCGTGTTGCAAGTTTATTTATTGATTATTATTGTAATAATTAGTGAAATTGCTTGTGTTTTTTTTTTTAAAATTGCCAAACTATTCCATTTTAGCTTGATTTAATTACTTTATGCATTGTGAATGTATAATTTAATTAAATGGATGTATGTGCATTATGAGCATGCCATATAGTTTTAAAACCCCACCATAGGAAAGCATGTTCATGCATTTGTTTAATTTTAATAAGTGTTATTGATTAATTCAAATGCATGAGGGAAATTTCATGTTTTATTAATATAAGTGTTGTATTAATTAGGGAGATTCATGCTTGAATGGTTAATTTCCTAATTGATTAATTCTTATAATAGTTATAATTATTAAAGAATAAAATTAACCAAGCATGAAGCATGAAATTTCATTAGTTTGATTATAAGTGTTATACTCATATTAGGCTTGTTATGGATTTGTTTTATAATTGTTATAAAAAGAGATAGAAATCTAAAATCTATAACAAGATTAAATGCATGCTCACTTAGGTTAATGAACCTCCAAATCGATCAACTTGCATAGTTTAGGTCGATATCTTGTAAAACAACGGTTACAAGAGAACTCACCCGACAAGATGCTGTCTAAGGCTGGAGGTATTTAAGTTGACGGTTTACGGAACACCTCCTACCTGGGCATTGAGTCGGTTCTTGAGTTAAGTTAACTCGAGTTTTATGAGCATGCGTGAGCGGTGTGAGGTTTTAAAGTGTTATCACCTAGACATCGTAGTATAAAGAGTTATACAAACCTAGACATAGGTTGTTTCTAAAGGGTGCTTTTCTTATAACTTGAATGATTGATTGTTATATGCTTTAAAACACCGTTAGAAAGCATGTTATAGGGTTTATTCATTAAAAGTTATAAGAGTTATAAAAGTTGATGAATAGAAACCGTAAAACCTATAACAAAGAGTTGCATGCTAACATAGGATCTTAGGATCTTGTCATTCTTTAAATGGTTTAAAATGAAGTAGACCTAAGATCGCCTTTTCTAATAGCATTAGAAATATGTCTTACTTAGTTTTTGAAATAGTTTTAAAAATTTGAGTAAGTAGGGCATGAGACCTTGGTTATAAGGGAACTCTCCCGGCAAATGGTTCGGAACCTGAGTTGAATTAACCATAGTCTTACTAGCATGCAATGTCACTAGGTTATTAAAAGTGTTTAATCACCTAGACATTTAGTGTAAAGACCTTGTTTAATAAGGCATAGACTTAGATAGATTCATTTAGCCGGAATTTACCTAAGTAATAAGACCCTAAAACTTTACAACACTTTAGTGGGAGGAAAAGTATAGAAACGAAATATTCATATTAAGTTTCTACTCTCACGTCCCCCTGAGTTCACACCGTGAGATCCATGCTTGGCCTCGAGGCGCCCTGGGAGCGTCCCCCTACGGATGGTGTTTGCATGGGTTAATATCAAGGTGAATGGGGAAAGTGTTCATAGTAAGTGGGAGAAGGAAACGTGTCAAACGTATCCTGCGGTCTCCATCATTAGGTTGCACCGTGAGATTCCTATGCGCTGCCTGCGAGTCGCCCTGGGAGCGATCACCCTACGGAGGGCTTGCGCATGGGATTCGGAACAACGCAAACTCCAGAAATGGATAGGGTTTCCTAGGGCCATTCCCAACATTAGCTCTTCCCTACGGTGGCATTGTTGGGGCCGTCCTCTGAAATCTGAAAATGATGGGTAACACTTACAAGATGGTCTTGACCAAATTAACGTTAGCTAATAACTATTGGAGTAAGAGTTATTCTGGGAATATTTTTTGGCCGAGATTGTCTCGATTCAGAGGAGGAGTAGCTGACTGCCCTACGGTAGCGGTTATTCTAAACCCCTGAAGTATCGTTGCAAAATAAATCAATTGTATATATGGGTCGATGATTGCTTTTGCTAAATCTGATTGGATAAATGTGATTAATGGGTTTAGTGCATGTTTCTAATAGAGATTAATTTGTTTGTTTCAGCTATATGTCGAAAAACGTATGTGCTTTGTCAAATGCCAAATTAAACGGTTTAGTACATACGACTAAGAATACTAACTTAAACGCTAAACTCGTGGCAAAGAATTTAGGTTTGGTCGTCTCAACTGAGGAATGTCCTCAAACTAACTGCATAGCCAAGAAAAACATAATCCACGACTCTAAATGCGATTTATTAGTCTTGGAAACGTGTTTAGTGGAAAACGACGATTCTGCCTGGATACTCGATTCAGGTGCCACTAATCACGTATGTTCTTCATTTCAAAGAATGAGTTCCTGGCAACAGCTAAAAGCTGGAGAGATGACACTTAAAGTTGGAACAGGAGAAGTCATCTCGGCTATTGCAGTGGGAGACGTAAAATTATTCTTCACCAAGGAACGTTACATGATATTAGATAATGTGTACATAGTTCCGAAAATTAAAAGAAATTTGATTTCTTTATCTTGTTTATTAGAACAAGGTTACTCAATTTCTTTTTCTGTTAATGAAGCGTTCATAACTAAAAGAGGTATTGATGTTTGCTCTGCAAACTTGAAGAATAAATTGTATGTTTTAAGACCAATTGAGTCTAAAGCTATTTTAAATCACGAGATGTTTAAAACCGCTGAGACTCAACCTAAAAAGCGAAAAGTTTCTCAAGATACCTATCTCTGGCACTTGAGGTTAGGCCATATCAACCTCAATAGGATTGGGAGATTGGTCAAGAGTGGACTTCTAAACAAGTTAGAAGATGACTCGTTGCCTCCTTGTGAGTCATGCCTTGAGGGCAAGATGACAAAACGACCTTTTACAGGAAAAGGTTATCGTGCCAAAGAGCCCCTAGAGCTCATTCATTCGGACCTCTGTGGACCAATGAACATTAGAGCTCGAGGTGGGTACGAATATTTCATCAGTTTCATTGATGATTATTCGAGGTATGGCTATCTCTACCTAATGCATCATAAGTCCGAAGCTTTTGAAAAGTTCAAAGAGTACAAGGCTGAGGTTGAGAACTTATTAGGTAAGACGATAAAAACACTTCGATCCGATCGAGGTGGAGAGTATATGGACTCAAGTTTTCAAGACTATTTGATAGAGCATGGAATTACGTCCCAACTCTCAGCCCCTGGTACACCTCAGCAAAACGGTGTATCGGAAAGGAGAAACAGAACCTTGTTAGACATGGTTCGTTCGATGATGAGTTATGCTCAGTTGCCTAACTCATTTTGGGGTTATGCAGTAGAGACTGCAGTTTATATTTTGAACGTAGTTCCCTCAAAGAGTGTTTCTGAAACACCGTTTGAGCTCTGGAAAGGTCGTAAAGCTAGTTTACGACATTTCAGAATTTGGGGATGCCCTGCATACGTGCTAGATGCAAACCCAAAGAAATTGGAGCCTCGTTCTAGATTTTGCCTATTTGTAGGCTATCCCAAAGAAACGAGAGGTGGATACTTCTTCGATCCAGAGGAAAATAAAGTACTTGTATCGACAAATGCTACATTCTTAGAAGAAGACCACCTCAGAGATCACAAGCCACGAAGTAAAGTCATTTTAAGTGAACTATCAAACGAAGCTACAGAAACATCAACAAGAATTGTTGATGATGCTGGCACCTCGAGTCAATCGCATCCTTCTCAAGAAATAAGAGAACCTCGACGTAGTGGGAGGGTTGTTAGACAACCTGATAGCTATTTGGGTTTAACTGAAACTCCAGTCGTCATACCTGATGACGGAATCGAGGATCCATTAACCTTTAAACAGGCAATGGATGATGTTGACAAGAACGAGTGGATTAAAGCCATGGACTTGGAAATCGAGTCCATGCATTTTAATTCAGTATGGGATCTTGTAGATCAACCTGAAGGGGTTAGACCCATAGGGTGTAAATGGATCTACAAGAGAAAACGAGACGCTGCTGGAAAGGTACAGACCTTTAAGGCACGACTTGTGGCAAAGGGTTTTACCCAGCGGGAGGGGATTGACTATGAAGAAACCTTCTCCCCTGTTGCCATGTTAAAGTCGATCCGGATACTTTTGTCCATTGCCACGTTTTACGATTATGAAATATGGCAAATGGATGTCAAGAGTGCCTTTCTGAACGGTAATCTTGAAGAAAGTATCTACATGTCTCAGCCAGAGGGGTTCATAGCTCAGGATCAAGAGCAAAAAGTTTGCAAGCTTAAACGATCCATTTATGGATTAAAACAAGCATCTAGATCCTGGAATATGAGATTTGATACTGCGATCAAATCTTATGGCTTTGAACAAAACGTTGATGAGCCTTGTGTATACAAAAGGATCATCAACAACTCCGTAGCTTTCTTAGTACTGTATGTAGATGATATCCTACTCATCGGGAATGATGTAGGTTATCTAACTGACATTAAACTATGGCTAGCAACTCAATTCCAAATGAAAGATTTGGGTGAGGCACAATTTGTTCTAGGGATCCAAATTGTTCGAAACCGAAAGAACAAAACGCTAGCCCTGTCTCAAGCGTCTTATATCGACAAATTGTTAGTTAGATATAAAATGCAAAATTCCAAGAAAGGACTATTACCTTTCAGGCACGGAATTAACTTGTCTAAGGAACAGTGTCCTCAGACACCTCAAGAAGTTGAGGACATGAGACGTTTTCCCTATGCCTCTGCAGTAGGTAGCCTAATGTATGCCATGTTGTGTACAAGGCCTGACATTTGTTATGCAGTAGGGATTGTCAGTAGATATCAATCCAATCCAGGATTCGATCACTGGACAGCCGTTAAAAATATCCTCAAGTATCTAAGGAGAACGAGGGACTATATGCTCGTGTATGGTTCGAAGGATTTGATCCTTACAGGATACACTGATTCTGATTTTCAAACCGATAAAGATTCGAGGAAATCTACATCGGGGTCAGTATTCACTCTAAATGGAGGAGCAATAGTATGGCGTAGCATCAAGCAAGGATGCATTGCAGACTCGACCATGGAGGCCGAATATGTAGCCGCTTGCGAAGCAGCAAAAGAGGCAGTATGGCTCAGGAAGTTCCTAACTGACTTGGAAGTCATTCCGAATATGCATCTGCCTATCACCTTGTATTGTGATAATAGCGGCGGAGTTGCAAACTCAAAGGAACCTCGCAGCCATAAGAGAGGCAAGCACATCGAAAGGAAATACCATCTCATTAGGGAGATTGTGCACCGAGGAGACGTGATCGTCACGAAGATAGCATCGGAGCACAACATTGCTGATCCATTCACAAAGGCTCTCACGGCTAAAGTGTTGGAGAGTCATCTAGAAGGTCTAGGTCTGCGAGATATGTACGAGAAATAATCTAGGTCAAGTGGGAGATTTTGTAACCGGTATTTTGATACCTTTGCATACTGGGTATTTAGATGCCCTAGTTTATTGTATTTTTACTTTGTTATTAATACAAGTATTTATTCACCCACTGCTGTTATAGATTATAGTACATCCCACTAAACTAGAGTTTTAGTTCAAGTGGGAGATTGTTGGGATTGGTGTCCTAAAACTCGTAGATAGTGAATGATAAACGAATTTTATACTTATTCGATAAAGGCGTTATCGAGACTAATTCAGTAAAGTTATTACTGAATAAAGTAAATTGCACATATAATTACCCAAATCCAATAAACTAAGATCCATGGCTATAGGATGAACTCTTGAGCTTTATGTAGAGACATAAAAGTGGATCAAGCTTGAGTAATAGCCAAAACGGTCTATAGTATAGGAATAGGGTTGGGTACCTTATTCTGGGGACACTATGAGACGCGGCCCAGTTTATAGATGGTATAGATGATGTGATCCTAAATCGTCCATGTAGAGACATGCGAGTGGGGGCGTCCTATGCAATGAGTTTGCATAAGACCAGGACCAAGAAATAAGTCACTCTCGCTTTATAACACCGTTTACTGACGAGACTGACTATTTCATGTGATGACCTAGGTAACTCGATCTTAATCCTGAGCTAACTATGAACTCCTGTTTATTCGGGCTTATCCTTAGATCTGCATGGGTGAGAGTGGCTCAGTATCGCCGACTCAATAAGCCTCCCATTTCAGGGATAGGAACGGGTAGATAGCTGGGGACATAGTCGTGCGAGAAGGAATTCACTCCTACCCAAAATAGGGATAGTAGAAAGGTTGTTCCCTTAAGTGCTGACTTCGGGGCTTGAACAAAGGGATCCCGCCCTCTCATTCGCCCGAGAGGGACTTGGTTTATTGGTTGGACCATAAACCAATTGTTCATTAGAGGATCAGTGGGACTTAAGGAACTAGAAGTACTATAGGGGTAAAACGGGTTTTTTGACCTAGCTATAGCTACGAACAACCTGTGAAGGATTGACTTACTAATCAGGGTTAAATCAAGTGGACAGAAATATATCTATAGTGAGGGGAGTGCAACTATCGGGCTATAGTGGAGTGCCCCGGTAGTTAACGAATGTTGGCTAGCTTGGATAATGAGATTAGTCGGTTAGCCTCGAATCGTTGGAGCCCATGATCTATAGGTCCATTAGGTCCCCCTACTAGCTCATATCGGAATTAAGCCTAGAACAAAAGATAGGAAGCTTTGAATCGTTCAAAATCGGGAAAAAAAGGGTATTATCATAAATTGTGTTTGACACAATAATTTAATTATGAATTAAATTAGAAAATGAGAGATGGAGTATTTAAAAGTGTTTTGAATACCATATATATGTATTAGGAATCATATATGATTTATTGCACAAGATTAGAATGATTAATTGGATTAATCATAAGAAATCATTTTGTAATGCCTCAAAATCAATTACCTAATGTTAAATTCAATTTGGAATTGAAATGAACATTAAATTGCAAGCTTGAAATTAGATTTCAATTTGTATTTGGTGGATTTAGTTGGAAATCCACTTATGCATGAACATTCAAAGTGGAAAGACAACTCACTCATGCATTGTTGCATGTCTTGTGAGATGTACACCTAGAATCCACTTGAACTTGCAAATACACCATGTGTCTTGTGTCTTGAGGCTTGGCTTTGCATGGAGAATGTCTTTAAAAGGAGCTTGAATCAAATTCAAAGTTAAGAGAGTCATTTTCCTTAATGTTATGCTGCTGGAATTTGGACTCAAAGTTCTCTCATCTCTCATTCTTCTCCATTGCTTGATGCTTCAAGCATTCCCTTCCCATTCCCTATCTTATATAGACTCCCACAAGTCGTTCTTGGCCCGGAGTATAGTAGGGAAGACTCTAGAGGTTGTCCAAGGAGCATAGGAGAGGCAAACACCACAAGGAGTTCAACATAAGTGAGCTACAAAGGTTGGTGTTTTCTAAACTCTTTATTCTGTCTTTTCTAGAACATGCATGCTTTAGGAGTAAAATTGAATGTCTTAAGTGCTTTCGATCTTCAATTGCTTCCGCATGTGTAATATGTACACCTTCAGTCCCAATGAGAGTTTTTAATCTAGTTTGGACGAAGTTGGTCCAAACTTTGCTCCGTTTGAGTTTCGAGGGAGTTTGGAAAGTGTCATTTATGGAACATGGACTTCAAGATACTTCAAGTGAGGTTTCAAGCATGGGAGGTTACAAATATTAATTGGCTGATTGCAAACTCCTATTCACGGATTTATGGTTCCTTTTGAATGTATTTTCAGTTTTACGTCATTTTATTTACTTTTTAGGTTACATTTAGTTAATGGCTGATTATGGTCATAAAGTTGGAATGTTACAACTCTTGAAATGCCTCATGGAAGGTCTAGGGTTTCAATTTCAAGGCTATATAATGCCATGTAATTCCTTTGTAAAAAAAAAGGAAGACTTGGAAATGTAGTAAAATAAGCCTTTGAGCTTTTCCTTTAGCCTAGAGCTAAGTTTCTTTGCAATTCTATGTAGTTTAGGTTGCATGCTGAGAATCATTCAAGCTTGACTTGATCAATCATGCTTGTGGAGTGATTCGAATCTCAAGCAAGTTTCTTGCCTTGAGATATTTGATCGACAAGGTAATCCGGTTTTTACTTTCCTTGGGTTGATTTTCAAATCGGTTTTGGGGTTTTCAGATTTGAGATCTAAAGGTCTTGTTTTTCAGCAAGGTTGTTAGATCCATCTCTTGGAAGTTTCATAACAAATGGTCCAAACTTTACTCCGTTTAAGTTTTTGAGTTCTCGGAATCGAAAGTTCGTCCCAATGAGAGTTTTTCACCTAGTTTGGACGAAGTTGGTCCAAACTTTGCTCCGTTTTAGTTTCGAGAGAGTTTGGAACTCAAAGTTCGTCCGAATGAGAGTTCTTTAGGTGGTTTGGACGACACATGGTCCAAACTTTACTCCGTTTAAGTTTTTGAGAGCTCGAAACCCAAAGTTCGTCCCAATTAGAGTTTTTCATCTAGTTTGGACGAAGTTGGTCCAAACTTTGCTCCATTTGAGTTTCGAGAGAGTTTGGAACTCAAAGTTCGTCCCAACGATAGTTCTTTAGGTTGTTTGGACGACACATGGTCCAAACTTTACTCCGTTTAAGTTTTTGAGAGCTCGGAACCCAAAGTTCGTCCCAATGAGAGTTTTTAATCTAGTTTGGACGAAGTTGGTCCAAACTTTGCTCCGTTTGAGTTTCGAGGGAGTTTGGAACACAAAGTTCGTTCGAATGAGAGTTCTTTAGGTGGTTTGGACGACACATGGTCCAAACTTTACTCCGTTTAAGTTTTTGAGTGCTCGGAATCGAAAGTTCGTCCCAATGAGAGTTTTTCACCTAGTTTGGACTAAGTTGGTCTAAACTTTGCTCCGTTTTCGTTTCGAGAGAGTTTGGAACTCAAAGTTCGTCCGAATGAGAGTTATTTAGGTGGTTTGGACGACACATGGTCCAAACTTTACTCCGTTTAAGTTTTTGAGAGCTCGAAACCCAAAGTTCGTCCCAATGAGAGTTTTTCATCTAGTTTGGACGAAGTTGGTCTAAACTTTGCTCCATTTGAGTTTCGAGAGAGTTTGGAACTCAAAGTTCGTCCCAACGATAGTTATTTAGGTTGTTTGGACGACACATGGTCGAAACTTTACTCCGTTTAAGTTTTTGAGAGCTCGGAACCCAAAGTTCGTCCCAATGAGAGTTTTTAATCTAGTTTGGACGAAGTTGGTCCAAACTTTGCTCCGTTTGAGTTTCGAGAGAGTTTGGAACACAAAGTTCGTTCGAATGAGAGTTCTTTAGGTGGTTTGGACGACACATGGTCCAAACTTTAGTCCGTTTAAGTTTTTGAGTGCTCGGAATCGAAAGTTCGTCCCAATGAGAGTTTTTCACCTAGTTTGGACGAAGTTGGTCCAAACTTTGCTCCGTTTTAGTTTCGAGAGAGTTTGGAACTCAAAGTTCGTCCCAATGATAGTTCTTTAGGTGGTTTGGACGACACATGGTCCAAACATTACTTCCTTTAAGTTTTTGAGAGCTCGGAACCCAAAGTTCGTCCCAATGAGAGTTTTTAATCTAGTTTGGACGAAGTTGGTCCAAACTTTGCTCCGTTTGAGTTTCGAGGGAGTTTGGAACACAAAGTTCGTTCGAATGAGAGTTCTTTAGGTGGTTTGGACGACACATGGTCCAAACTTTACTCCGTTTAAGTTTTTGAGTGCTCGGAATCGAAAGTTCGTCCCAATGAGAGTTTTTCACCTAGTTTGGACTAAGTTGGTCCAAACTTTGCTCCGTTTTCGTTTCGAGAGAGTTTGGAACTCAAAGTTCGTCCGAATGAGAGTTCTTTAGGTGGTTTGGATGACACATCGTCCAAACTTTACTTTGTTTAAGTTTTTGAGAGCTCGGAACCCTAAGTTCGTCCCAATGAGAGTTTTTCATCTAGTTTGGACGATGTTGGTCCAAACTTTGCTCCGTTTGAGTTTCGAGGGAGTTTGGAACACAAAGTTCGTTCGAATGAGAGTTCTTTAGGTGGTTTGGACGACACATGGTCCAAACTTTACTCCGTTTAAGTTTTTGAGTGCTCGGAATCGAAAGTTCGTCCCAATGAGAGTTTTTCACCTAGTTTGGACTAAGTTGGTCCAAACTTTGCTCCGTTTTCGTTTCGAGAGAGTTTGGAACTCAAAGTTCGTCCGAATGAGAGTTCTTTAGGTGGTTTGGACGACACATGGTCCAAACTTTACTTCCTTTAAGTTTATGAGAGCTCGGAACCCAAAGTTCGTCCCAATAAGAGTTTTTCATCTAGTTTGGACGAAGTTGGTCCAAACTTTGCTCCATCTGAGTTTCGAGAGAGTTTGGAACTCAAAGTTCGTCCGAATGAGAGTTCTTTTGGTGGTTTGGACGACGCATGGTCCAAACTTTACTTCCTTTAAGTTTTGGAGAGCTCGAAACCCAAAGTTCGTCACAATGAGAGTTTTTCATCTAGTTTGGACGAAGTTGGTCCAAACTTTGCTCCGTTTGAGTTTCGAGAGAGCTTGGAACTCAAATTCGTCCGAATGAAGGTTTATTGAATGAAGTCAAATGTCAATAAAGTTGAAGTCAACTAGCATTGAAGGAAGTCAAGTTGTATCGAATGAACTCAACTACATGTCAAGTTCATTAAGAGCAAGTCAAGCATCGATGATGGAACCACACTTCAGGCTACTTCAAAATACATCAAGTAGAGCTTCATTTATTCTTTGGGATGTTACAAGACATAGTTGGTTGATGGGGTTTTTAATTCTCGGATTTAAGGGAGTTTCTATGTAATTTTCAGTTTTCAAGTTTTGTTATCAATGTTTTAGGTTACAATTTAGCTAGTGGTCATTATGGTATTAATGAGGATGAGAGTTACAACTCTTCAAATGACCATAGGTTACTCTAGAGTTTAATTTTCAGGCTATAAAAAGCCATGTATGTTGTATTTGAAAAAAAAAAGACCTGGAAATGTAGTAAAAAGAGCCTTTGTGCTTTTCCTTTAGCCTTAGAGCTAAGTTTCTTTGCAATTCTATGTAGTTTAGGTTGCATGCTTAGAATCATTCAAGCTTGACTTGATCAATCATGCTTGTGGAGTGATTCGAATCTCAAGCAAGTTTCTTGCCTAGAGATATTTGATCGACAAGGTAATCCGGTTTTTACTTTCTTTGGGTTGATTTTCAAATCGGTTTTGGGGTTTTCAGATTTGAGATCTAAAGGTCTTGTTTTTCAGCAAGGTTGTTAGATACATTTCCTGAGAGTTTCACAACATTTGGTATCAGAGCTGCTTTGATTCATAACATTTGGTATCAGAGCTTTGGGCTCAAGATCGGATATATGTTTCCTTTGTGTTTCTGTTGAATTTGTTTTTAGTTCTCTAGTTATTTTTTTTAATCTGTCCAGTTTCGTAGTCTGCCTAAACGCTCCAGAAACTCATAATTCCGTAGGGTATTTCATCTTAATGTCTTCTATGATATTGTAGATATTTGTGTAAGCTACAACTTTTCCTTCTTCGTGAATTTCTAATTCAAATGCCTTGAGGGTGAAACGTGTGAAGTTTTGCAATCTGTTCTGGAAAAACTGCTATACCCGAGAATGTGTGTTCTTGTTTTGTTCATGTCATTTTTGCCTCCAAAGCTTGATAGATCCGAATTTTACTGGTGTTAATTCATCAATTGTGTTTTAATATGGCTAATTATATCAGTTACACATTCAATTTATATAGAGTTGGTTGTTATGCATTAAATATGGGCAATTACTTTTCTGCTTATTGAATTTTTCAGCCATTAGTTTCAGATTGTAACTCCTTTGTTTAAAGTATAGTCAATGACCTTAAATTCGGTCTTCCACTTTCCAAAGTGTTATAAATCACCTTCAGAACCATATACCAGCATTCATTATTGTCAGAATTCCATCCTCCATATAATTCATTTTTCAATCTCACATTTTGTCCATTTATTTCTCTCATTTCATAATTTTAATTTGGAATCCTTCATAGAGGTTCAGCTTGTTTGATATATGCTTTCAATTACAAGAATTGCAAATGATCTTGGCTTTACAACTTCCAATCTTGAGAGATGAGAATGAGAGTTCATACCGAGTGATTTGTGAAAATGTGTGCAAACACAAGTGGCCTAAATTTTCGTGAGTGTGAACACATAAAAGAGTGTTGTGAGGTCCTTTGTGTTTTCTTTTCTTAACATGTTTTTACAGCAACGTCTCACAACAAGATTCGAGGACGAATCCTCTTGAAGAGGGAGAGGATGTTATGAACCAAGATGTCTTGTGTGATGCTAAAAAACAGATTCAAAATTAAGTTGTATTGAATGAAGTCAAATGTCAATAAAGTTGAAGTCAACTAGCATTGAAGGAACTCAAGTTGTATCGAATGAACTCAACTACATGTCAAGTTCATTAAGAGCAAGTCAAGCATCGATGATGGAACCACACTTCAAGCTACTTCAAAATACATCAAGTAGAGCTTCATTTATTCTTTGGGATGTTACAAGACATAGTTGGTTGATGGGGTTTTTAATTCTCGGATTTAAGGGAGTTTCTATGTAATTTTCAGTTTTTAAGTTTTGTTATCAATGTTTTAGGTCACAATTTAGCTAGTGGTCATTATGGTATTAATGAGGATGAGAGTTACAACTCTTCAAATGGCCATAGGTTACTCTAGAGTTTAATTTTCAGGCTATAAAAAGCCATGTATGTTGTATTTGAAAAAAAAAAAAGACCTGGAAATGTAGTAAAAAGAGCCTTTGTGCTTTTCCTTTAGCCTTAGAGCTAAGTTTCTTTGCAATTCTATGTAGTTTAGGTTGCATGCTTAGAATCATTCAAGCTTGACTTGATCAATCATGCTTGTGGAGTGATTCAAATCTCAACAAGTTTCTTGCCTTGAGATATTTGATCGACAAGGTAATCCGGTTTTTACTTTCCTTGGGTTGATTTTCAAATCGGTTTTGGGGTTTTCAGATTTGAGATCTAAAGGTCTTGTTTTTCAGCAAGGTTGTTAGATACATTTCCTGAGAGTTTCACAACATTTGGTATCAGAGCTGCTTTGATTCATAACACTAATCATAGATATAAAACATTCTACATGAAACACAACACAGCGGAATCCCTGAAAAAAAACTTCCAACAAACACGAGGTGCCGCCCTGACATAACTTGGTTCGGATAATAACTTGATATAGATGTCACAACCAAAAACATATACAACTAGGGTTTATACAACCACGACCTCTAGGACTATATTATCCAATCCTTACAAAACATTTACAATATGAACAGACTCAATATACAACTCCACCCACGTACTGGAACTTGTTCTGGAACTTTCAGCAGACGTTGGCAGTGTATCAGGCACCGGGAGCTCGATCTCTACCTGAAAGTGGAAAAACATTTTGAAAGAATGAGCTATGGAGCCCAGTGAGTGACTAACTTTAAAACTCTAAATCCGGAAGTCAAAACACGTGATAAACCTTTAAACGTATAAATATGCTCAATTCAAGCGTTTAACATAAACGTGTAATGAAAAAGGCTTTCTAAAATATCTCGCAAGTTCGTCATTAAAAATCTAGCAAGGCATATCAAGTACATCAAACGTTTAACTAGCATGACCGATTTACGTTGTGTAGGGCACGCCCAGTACAACCAACGTTTACTAGTCCTACGATGTAGTGGGGCCCGCCCAGCACTCCCATCGTCTTTGTCGTAGTGGGGCCCGCCCAGCACTCACGACAGCATCGTTGTCACGGAGTACACTCAACGTCAACAACGGAATATAACCTGTGTGCACACGGTACCATATAGCCTCGGGCTCAATATCTCAGTCATGTAGTCAATAGAAATCTCAGAAAATCACATGAAAACATTAAAACATGCCTGCTTATAATCTTTCGTAAAACTTAAGCTTACTCAGCTTGCTCGTGAAAAACTGAAAATCGTTTAAAAGTACTTGCTAATCCATACTTTACTTTAAAAGATATCGTTTCAGCTACTTTTCATAAAGTCATTAGCCACGTGCTCGTATATAAACCTCATTAGAAAATCTAAGCTCAAAACTCATGCTTGAAACTGTTCATAAAAACCATGTATCATTCATAGAAAAGCATGTAAACATCTAAACATGAACAACCGTTGGAAACCATTTTCGAAATTCATTTTGTCACTCACTGTCTTATCTAGTTCCCCGGTTTGTAGACTCGACCTCATTTCCTCTTGGCCTGTCAAATAACCAAAACCGAGCATTAGAACCATAGATAGCTTTGTCTTTCCATGCTCATGAATTTTTAAACAATTGGATTAAGAATCACATTCACATTCTACTTTTCCAGATTTTCCAGATTCTATACCCTAACTTCCAACACCCATAACTTCCTCAATACCAAACCAAATGTTATGAATCAAAGCAGCTCTGATACCAAATGTTGTGAAACTCCCAAGAGATGGATCTAACAACCTTGCTGAAAAACAATACCTTTAGATCACATAACTGAAAACCCCAAAACCGATTTGAAAATCAACCCAAGGAAAGTAAAAACCGGATTACCTTGTCGATCAAATATCTCAAGGCAAGAAACCTTGTTTGAGATTCGAATCACTCCACAAGCATGATTGATCAAGTCAAGCTTGAATGATTCTAAGCATGCAACCTAAACTACATAGAATTGCAAAGAAACTTAGCTCTTAGGCTAAAGGAAAAGCTCAAAGGCTTATTTTACTACATTTCCAAGTCTTCTTTTTTACAAAGGAATTACATGGCATTATATAGCCTTAAAATTGAACCCTAGACCTTCCATGAGGCATTTGAAGAGTTGTAACATTCCAACTTTATGACCATAATCAGCCATTAACTAAATGTAACCTAAAAAGTAAATAAAATGACATGAAATTGAAAATACATTCAAAAGGCACCATAAATCCGAGAATAGGAGTTTTCAATCAGCCAACTTAATGTTTGTAACCTCCCATGTATAAATGAAGCCTCACTTGAAGTATCTTGAAGTCCATGTTCCATAAATGATGCTTTGAGTTGTCTTCGCTTGAGTGCATTTAATGGATCACCATTTTTAAGCTTTTCTTTAGGTCTTGGATAGCATGGTAGGATTCATATCACCAAAATTAATGAAAAACACATCAAACTCTTCATTTTCGAACACTCTACAACTTACCTGAAGAAATGAAAATGATATTCCCAACCGATTTGCCCAGAATTGCCCCGAACACAGACAACACAGATTCGAGGTTCCCTGCTACCCTTTATCTAACTCCTGAAATTAACCCTACTTAAAGTCATTTTTGGCTCACAAAATCTTCATGAAGGTTGTAGGAAATTGAATAAGCTTTGCAACCATACCAAATAGAGCTTCTGATTCGACTTGTACACCCCAGAATGCTCAAAACACCAGAGAACACCAGAGATCCTCCTGGTTTGCTCGAAAATCCTGTGCTCTGTTTTCCATTAAAAAATCCATTAACTTCTCATACGATTTAGCTCAAGCTTCCTTCATGAATTTTGTTAGAAAATGAACTAACGTTCAAGAAAATCAAATCTCACCTCTTATTCCCTTCTGTGTAGCTCAAACCGAATAAAAAACCAGAGGTTGACAGTTTTGCACCCAGATTCTGCTATGGCTGGCTTTGCATGAGCTTTTCTTATCTTCTTCAACCTCAAAACCACGAAATTCTTCTTCTTCTTCCTCCTTCACTCTCTCCCTCAAGAGCTCTGAAGATTTGAATGGAAAATGATGGAGGAATGAACTGAAAATGGGCTGAAAAGTGAGCTTGTCGGTGGTGGGTGTCTTGCTGTCATTTCCCATCTTCTTTCTTTCCTTTTTCTTTTTTTTTTTAATCTTTTGTTTTTCCTTTTCCTTTTCCTTTTCTTTTTCTTTTCTTCTTTATTTCCATTCTTTTCTTTTCTTCTTATCAATTAGCAAGTCCCAACAACTTAGATTCAACCATGAAACCACAATAGATGACAAGAGTAAATGATCCAAGGAAAGCCTCGGGTTTACAACTTACCTCCCCCTTATGAAATTTGGACGAAGTTTTGGAGAGCTCGAAACCCAAAGTTCGTCACAATCAGAGTTTTTCATCTAGTTTGGACGAAGTTGGTCCAAACTTTGCTCCGTTTGAGTTTCGAGAGAGTTTGGAACTCAAAGTTCGTCCCAATGATAGTTCTTTTAGGTGGTTTGGACGACACATGGTCCAAACTTTACTCCGTTTAAGTTTTTGAGAGCTCGGAACCCAAACTTCGTCCCAATGAGAGTTTTTCATCTAGTTTGGACGATGTTGGTCCAAACTTTGCTCTGTTTGAGTTTCGAGAGAGTTTGGAACTCAAAGTTCGTCCGAATGAGAGTTCTTTAGGTGGTTTGGACGACACATGGTCCAAACTTTACTTCCTTTAAGTTTTTGAGAGCTCGAAACCCAATGTTCGTCCCAATGAGAGTTTTTCATCTATTTTGGACGAAGTTGGTCCAAACTTTGCTCCGTTTAAGTTTCGGAGAGTTTTTGATATGAATCCTACCATGCTATCCAACACTAAAGAAAAGCTTCAAAATGGAGATTCATTAAATGCACTCAAGCTTCATTGAAGACAAGTCAAAGCGTCATTTATGGAACATGGACTTCAAGATACTTCAAAGTGAGGCTTTCATTTATTCATGGGAGGTTACAAACATTAAGTTGGGTGATTGAGAACTTCAAATCTCGAATTATGGTGTTTTTTTAATGTATTTTCAGTTTTATGTCATTTTATTTACTTTTTAGGTTACATTTAGTTAATGGCTGATTATGGTCATAAAGTTGGAATGTTACAACTCTTCAAATGCCTCATGGAAGGTCTAGGGTTCAATTTTAAGGCTATATAATGCCATGTAATTCCATTGTAAAAAAAAAAGACTTGGAAATGTAGTAAAATAAGCCTTTGAGCTTTTCCTTTAGCCTAGAGCTAAGTTTCTTTGCAATTCTATGTAGTTTAGATTGCATGTTGAGAATCATTCAAGCTTGACTTGATCAATCATGCTTGTAGAGTGATTCGAATCTCAAGCAAGTTTCTTGCCTTGAGATATTTGATCGACAAGGTAATCCGGTTTTTACTTTCCTTGGGTTGATTTTCAAATCGGTTTTGGGGTTTTCAGATTTGAGATCTAAAAGTCTTGTTTTTCAGCAAGGTTGTTAGATACATTTCCTGGGAGTTTCACAACAGTTTGGAACTCAAAGTTCGGCCCAATGAGAGTTCTTTAGGTGGTTTGGACGACACATTGTCCAAACTTTACTCCGTTCAAGTTTTTGAGAGCTCGGAACCCAAAGTTCGTCCCAATGAGAGTTTTTCATCTAGTTTCGACGAAGTTGGTCCAAACTTTGCTCCGTTTGAGTTTCGAGAGAGTTTGGAACTCAAAGTTCGTCCCAATGAGAATTCTTTAGGTGGTTTGGACGACACATAGTCCAAACTTTACTCCGTTTAAGTTTTTGATAGCTCGGAACCCGAAGTTCGTCCCAATGAGAGTTTTTCATCTAGTTTGAACGAAGTTGGTCCAAACTTTGCTCCCTTTGAGTATCGAGAGAGTTTGGAACTCAAAGTTCGTCCGAATTAGAGTTCTTTAGGTGGTTTGGACGACACATGGTCCAAACTTTACTTCCTTTAAGTTTTTAAGAGCTCGGAACCCAAAGTTCGTCCCAATGATAGTTTTTCATCTAGTTTGGTCGAAGTTGGTCCAAACTTTGCTCCATTTGAGTTTCGAGAGAGTTTGGAACTCAAAGTTCGTCCGAATGAAAGTTCTTTAGGTGGTTTGGATGACACATGGTCCTAACATTACTCCGTTTAAGTTTTTAAGAGCTCGGAACCCAAAGTTCGTCCCAATGAGTGTTTTTCATCTAGTTTGGACGAAGTTGGTCCAAACTTTGCTCCGTTTGAGTTTCGAGAGAGTTTGGAACTCAAAGTTCGTCCGAATGAGAGTTCTTTAGGTTGTTTGGACGACACATGGTCCAAACTTTACTTCCTTTAAGTTTTTTAGAGCTCGGAACCCAAAGTTCGTCACAATGAGAGTTTTTCATCTAGTTTGGACGAAGTTGGTCCAAACTTTGCTCCGTTTGAGTTTCGAGAGAGTTTCGAACACAAAGTTCGTCCCAATGATAGTTCTTTAGGTGGTATGGACGACACACGGTCAAAACATTACTCCGTTTAAGTTTTTGAGAGCTCGGAACCCAAAGTTCGTCCCAGTGAGAGTTTTTCATCTAGTTTGAACGAAGTTGGTCCAAACTTTGCTCCGTTTGAGTTTCGAGAGAGTTTGGAACTCAAAGTTCGTCCCAATGAGAATTCTTTAGGTGGTTTGGATGACACATAGTCCAAACTTTACTCCGTTTAATTTTTTGATAGCTCGGAACCCGAAGTTCGTCCCAATGAGAGTTTTTCATCTAGTTTGAACGAAGTTGGTCCAAACTTTGCTCCGTTTGAGTATCGAGAGAGTTTGGAACTCAAAGTTCGTCCGAATGAGAGTTCTTTAGGTGGTTGGGACGACACATGCTCCAAACTTTACTTCCTTTAACTTTTTGAGAGCTCGTAACCCAAAGTTTGTCACAATGAGAGTTTTTCATCTAGTTTGGACGAAGTTTGTCCAAACTTTGCTACGTTTGAGTTTCGAGAGAGTTTGGAACTCAAAGTTCGTCCGAATGAGAGTTCTTTAGGTGGTCTGGAAGACACACGGTTCAAACTTTTCTTCCTTTAAGTTTATGAGAGCTCGGAACCCAAAGTTCGTCCCAGTGAGAGGTTTTCATCTAGTTTGAACGAAGTTGGTCCAAACTTTGCTCCGTTTGAGTTTCGAGAGAGTTTGGAACTCAAAGTTCGTCCGAATGAGAGTTCTTTAGGTGGTTTGGACGACACATGGTCCAAACTTTTCTTCCTTTAAGTTTATGAGAGCTCGGAACCCAAAGTTCGACCCAATGAGAGATTTTCATCTAGTTTGGACGAAGTTGGTCCAAACTTTGCTCCGTTTGAGTTTCGAGAGAGTTTGGAACTCAAAGTTCGTCCGAATGAGAGTTCTTTAGGTGGTTGGGACGACACATGCTCCAAACTTTACTTCCTTTAACTTTTTGAGAGCTCGAAACCCAAAGTTCGTGACAATGAGAGTTTTTCATCTAGTTTGGACGAAGTTTGTCCAAACTTTGCTCCGTTTGAGTTTCGAGAGAGTTTGGAACTCAAAGTTCGTCCGAATGAGAGTTCTTTAGGTGGTTTGGACGACACATGGTCCAAACTTTTCTTCCTTTAAGTTTATGAGAGCTCGGAACCCAAAGTTCGACCCAATGAGAGATTTTCATCTAGTTTGGACGAAGTTGGTCCAAACTTTGCTCCGTTTGAGTTTCGAGAGAGTTTGGAACTCAAAGTTCGTCCGAATGAGAGTTCTTTAGGTGGTTGGGACGACACATGCTCCAAACTTTACTTCCTTTAACTTTTTGAGAGCTCGAAACCCAAAGTTCGTCACAATGAGAGTTTTTCATCTAGTTTGGACGAAGTTTGTCCAAACTTTGCTCCGTTTGAGTTTCGAGAGAGTTTGGAACTCAAAGTTCGTCCGAATGAGAGTTCTTTAGGTGATTTGGACGACACATGCTCCAAACTTTACTTCCTTTAACTTTTTGAGAGCTCGAAACCCAAAGTTCGTCACAATGAGAGTTTTTCATCTAGTTTGGACAAAGTTTGTCTAAACTTTGCTCCGTTTGACTTTCGAGAGAATTTGGAACTCAAAGTTCGTTCGAATGAGAGTTCTTTAGGTGGTTTGGACGACACATGGTCCAAACTTTTCTTAATTTAAGTTTATGAGAGCTCGGAACCCAAAGTTCGACCCAATGAGAGTTTTTCATCTAGTTTGGACGAAATTGGTCCAAACTTTGCTCCGTTTGAGTTTCGAGAGAGTTTGGAACTCAAAGTTCGTCCGAATGAGAGTTCTTTAGGTGGTTGGGACGACACATGCTCCAAACTTTACTTCCTTTAACTTTTTGAGAGCTCGAAACCCAAAGTTCGTCACAATGAGAGTTTTTCATCTAGTTTGGACGAAGTTTGTCCAAACTTTGCTCCGTTTGAGTTTCGAGAGAGTTTGGAACTCAAAGTTCGTCCGAATTAGAGTTCTTTAGGTGGTTTGGAGGACACATGGTCCAAACTTTACTTCCTTTAAGCTTTTGAGAGCTCGAAACCCAAAGTTCGTCCCAATGAGAGTTTTTCATCTAGTTTGGACGAAGTTGGTCCAAACTTTTCTCCATTTGAGTTTCGAGAGAGTTTGGAACTCAAAGTTCGTCCCAATGATAGTTTTTTAGGTGGTTTGGACGACAAATGGTCCAAACTTTACTCCATTTATGTTTTTGAGAGCTCGGAACCCAAAGTTCGTCCCAATGAGAGTTTTTCACCTAGTTTGGACGAAGTTGGTCCAAATTTGCTCCGTTTTAGTTTCGAGAGAGTTTGGAACTCAAAGTTCGTCCGAATGAGAGTTCTTTAGGTGGTTTGGACGACACATGGTCCAAACTTTACTTCGTTTAAGTTTTTGAGAGCTCGAAACCTAAAGTTCGTCCGAATGAGAGTTTTTCACCTAGTTTGGACGAAGTTGGTCCAAACTTGCTCCGTGTGAGTTTCGAGAGAGTTTGGAACTCAAAGTTTGTCCCAATGAGAGTTCTTTAGGTGGTTTGGAAGACACATGGTCGAAACTTTACTCCGTTTAAGTTTTTGAGAGCTCGGAACCAAAAGTTCGTCCCAATGAGAGTTTTTCATCTAGTTTGGACGAAGTTGGTCCAAACTTTGCTCCGTTTGAGTTTCGAGAGAGTTTGGAATTCAAAGTTCGTCCGAATTAGAGTTCTTAAGGTGGTTTGGAGGACACATGGTCCAAACTTTACTTCCTTTAAGTGTTTTAGAGCTCGGAACCCAAAGTTCGTCACAATGAGAGTTTTTCATCTAGTTTGGACGAAGTTGGTCCAAACTTTGCTCCATTTGAGTTTCGAGAGAGTTTGGAACTCAAAGTTCGTCCCAATGATAGTTCTTTAGGTGGTCTGGACGACCCACGGTCCAAACTTTACTCCGTTAAAGTTTTTGAGAGCTCGGAACCCAAAGTTCGTCCGAGTGAGAGTTTTTCATCTAGTTTGAACGAAGTTGGTCCAAACTCTGCTCCGTTTGAGTTTCGAGAGAGTTTGTAACTCAAAGTTCGTCCGAATGAGAGTTCTTTACGTGGTTTGGACGACACATGGACAAAACTTTACTTCCTTTAACTTTTTGAGAGCTCGAAACCTAAAGTTCGTCACAATGAGAGTTTTTCATCTAGTTTGGACGAAGTTTGTCTAAACTTTGCTCCGTTTGAGTTTCGAGAGAGTTTCGAACTCAAAGTTCGTCCGAATGAGAGTTCTTTAGGTGGTTTGGACGACACATGGTCCAAACTTTACGTCCTTTAACTTTTT
Source organism: Luffa aegyptiaca (assembly GCA_017139565.1). Lineage (NCBI taxonomy): Eukaryota > Viridiplantae > Streptophyta > Magnoliopsida > Cucurbitales > Cucurbitaceae > Luffa > Luffa aegyptiaca. The sequence continues at coordinate 201,807 of JAETGN010000099.1, read as the reverse complement.
GAGAGCTCGAAACCCAAAGTTCGTCACAATGAGAGTTTTTCATCTAGTTTGGACGAAGTTTGTCTAAACTTTGCTCCGTTTGAGTTTCGAGAGAGTTTGGAACTCAAAGTTCGTCCGAATGAGAGTTCTTTAGGTTGTTTGGACGACACATGGTTCAAACTTTTCTTCCTTTAAGTTTATGAGAGCTCGGAACCCAAAGTTCGACCCAGTGAGAGTTTTTCATCTAGTTTGAACGAAGTTCGTACAAACTTTGCTCCGTTTGGGTTTCGAGAGAGTTTTGAACTCAAAGTTCGTCCGAATGAGAGTTCTTTAGGTGGTATGGACGACACATGGTCCAAACTTTACTTCCTTTAACTTTTTGAGAGCTCGAAACCTAAAGTTCGTCACAATGAGAGTTTTTCATCTAGTTTGGACGAAGTTTGTCTAAACTTTGCTCCGTTGAGTTTCGAGAGAGTTTCGAACTCAAAGTTCGTCCGAATGAGAGTTCTTTAGGTGGTTTGGACGACACATGGTCCAAACTTTACGTCCTTTAACTTTTTGAGAGCTCGAAACCCAAAGTTCGTCACAATGAGAGTTTTTCATCTAGTTTGGACGAAGTTTGTCTAAACTTTTCTCCGTTTGAGTTTCGAGAGAGTTTGGAACTCAAAGTTCGTCCGAATGAGAGTTCTTTAGGTGGTTTGGACGACACATGGTCCAAACTTTTCTTCCTTTTGAGCGCCCAAACTTTTCTTCCTTGGAAGTTTACTGTTTATTTAACCGCCCAAATTTTTGCGCTTACTTTGGTTCCGGCTGCTACGGATCTTCCCCCATTAGCTAGGGTGACGCCCATGTCAAATTTTGTTACTTTTGAGCGCGCACCTCAGTTCAGTGTGGACCCCAGGTGGGCAAAGGGTGCTTTAGACCATCCCTCTGATGACTAGTTGTCATGATAGGTTTAGTGTGATTATTAGTTCCCTGCTCGGGGTGTGAGCTTTGTCGTTTTATTGCATGGTGTGTTAGCCTTATGGCGTGTGTAGGTCTTTTATTTTTCTCCTCTGCTCGGGATGTGAGCTTGTTTGCGTTCCCCGTTCTTGGGGTGTGTCGTTTTGCTTTCCTTCTGGTCGGTTGAGTTTTGTTTCCCTGCTCGGGGTGTGAGCTTAGTTTTTTTGTGCCCTGGCCTCGGGCTATGAGGTCCTCCTTTTTGCTTAGTTATATACATCTACCTTTGCAAAAAAAACTTTTCTTCCTTTAAGTTTACGAGAGCTCGGAACCAAAATGTCAACCCAATGAGAGTTTTTCATCTAGTTTGGACGAAGTTGGTCCAAACTTTGCTCCGTTTGAGTTTCGAGAGAGTTTGGAACTCAAAGTTCGTCCGAATTAGAGTTCTTTAGGTGGTTTGGAGGACACATGGTCCATACTTTACTTCCTTTAAGTTTTCTAGAGCTTGGAACCCAAAGTTCGTCACAATGAGAGTCCTTCATCTAGTTTGGACGAAGTTTGTCTAAACTTTGCTACGTTTGAGTTTCGAGAGAGTTTGGAACTCAAAGTTCGTCCGAATGAGAGTTCTTTAGGTGGTTTGGACGACACATGGTTCAAACTTTTCTTCCTTTAAGTTTATGAGAGCTCGGAGCCCAAAGTTCGACCCAATGAGAGTTTTTCATCTAGTTTGGACGAAGTTGGTCCAAACTTTGCTCCGTTTGAATTTCGAGAGAGTTTGGAACTCAAAGTTCGTCCGAATTAGAGTTCTTTAGGTGGTTTGGAGGACACATGGTCCAAACTTTACTTCCTTTAAGTTTTTTAGAGCTCGGAACCCAAAGTTCGTCACAATGAGAGTTTTTCATCTAGTTTGGACGAAGTTGGTCCAAACTTTGCGCCGTTTGAGTTTCGAGAGAGTTTGGAACTCAAAGTTCGTCCCAATGATAGTTCTTTAGGTGGTTTGGACGACACATGGTCCAAACTTTACTCCGTTTAAGTTTTTGAGAGCTCGAAACCCAAAGTTCGTCCCAATGAGAGTTTTTCATCTAGTTTGGATGAAGTTGGTCCAAACTTTGCTCCATTTGAGTTTCGAGAGAGTTTGCAACTCAAAGTTCGTCCCAATGATAGTTTTTTAGGTGGTTTGGACGGCACATGTTCCAAACTTTACTCCATTTAAGTTTTTGAGAGCTCGGAACCCAAAGTTCGTCCCAATGAGAGTTTTTAATCTAGTTTGGACGAAGGTTGTCCAAACTTTGCTCCGTTTGAATTTCGAGAGAGTTTGGAACTCAAAGTTCGTCCGAACGAGATTCTTTATGTGGTTTTGACGACACATGGTCAAAACTTTACTCTGTTTAAGTTTTTGAGAGCTCGGAACCGAAAGTTCGTCCCAATGAGAGTTTTTCACCTAGTTTGGACGAAGTTGGTCCAAACTTTGCTCCGTTTCAGTTTCGAGAGAGTTTGGAACTCAAAGTTCTTCCCAATGAGAGTTCTTTAGGTGGTTTGGACGACACATGGTCCAAACTTTACTTCGTTTAAGTTTTTGAGAGCTCGGAACCCAAAGTTCGTCCCAATGAGAGTTTTTAATCTAGTTTGGATGAAGTTGGTTCAAACTTTGCTCCGTTTGAGTTTCAAGAGAGTTTGGAACTGAAAGTTCATCCGAACGAGAGTTCTTTCTGTGGTTTTAACGACACATGGTCCAAACTTTACTCCGTTTAAGTTTTTGAGAGCTCGGAACCCAAAGTTCGTCCCAATGAGAGTTTTTCATCTAGTTTGGACGAAGTTGGTTCAAACTTTGCTCCGTTTGAGTTTCAAGAGAGTTTGGAACTCAAAGTTCGTCCGAACGAGAGTTCTTTCTGTGGTTTGGACGACACATGGTCAAAACTTTACTCCGTTTATGTCTTTGAGGGCTCGGAACCCAAAAGTTCGTCCCAATGAGAGTTTTTAATCTAGTTTGGACGAAGTTGGTCCAATCTTTGCTCCATTTTAGTTTAGAGAGAGTTTGGAACTCAAAGTTCGTCCCAATGAGAGTTCTTTAGGTGGTTTGGACGACACATGGTCCAAACTTAACTCCGTTTATGTTTTTGAGAGCTCAGAACCCAAAGTTCGTCCCAATGAGAGTTTTTCATCTAGTTTGGACGAAGTTGGTCCAAACTTTCTCCGTTTGAGTTTCGAGAGAGTTTGGAACTCAAAGTTCGTCCCAATGAGAGTTCTTTAGGTGGTTTGGACGACACATGTTCCAAACTTTACTCAATTTAAGTTTTTGAGAGCTCGGAACCCATAGCTCGTCCCAATGAGAGTTTTTCATCTAGTTTGGACGAAGTTGGTCCAAACTTTGCTCCGTTTGAGTTTCGAGAGAGTTTGGAACTCAAAGTTCGTCCCAATGAGAGTTCTTTAGGTCGTTTGGACGACACATGGTCAAAACTTTACTCATTTTAAGTTTTTGAGAGCTCGGAACCCAAAGTTCGTCCCAATGTGAATTTTTCATCTAGTTTTGATGAAGTTGGTCCAAACTTTGCTCCGTTTGAGTTTCGAGAGAGTTTGGAAATCAAATTTCGTACCAATGAGAGTTCTTTAGGTGGTTTTGACGACACATGGTCCAAACTTTACTCCGTTTAAGTTTTTGAGAGCTCGGAACCCAAAGTTCGTCCCAATGAGAGTTTTTCATCTAGTTTGGACGAATTTTTTCAACACTTTGCTCCGTTTCAGTTTTGAGAGAGTTTGAACTCAAAGTTCGTCCCAATGAGAGTTCTTTAGGTGGTTTGGAAGACACATGGTCCAAACTTTACTCTGTTTAAGTTTTTGAGAGTTCGGAACCCAAAGTTCGTCCCAATGAGAGTTTTTCATCTAGTTTGGACGAAGTTGGTCCAAACTTTGATCCGTTTGAGTTTCGAGAGTGTTTGGAACTCAAAGTTCTTCCGAATTAGAGTTCTTTAGGTGGTTTGGAGGACACATGGTCCAAACTTTACTTCCTTTAAGTTTTTTAGAGCTCGGAACCCAAAGTTCGTCACAATGAGAGTTTTTAATCTAGTTTGGACGAAGTTGGTCCAAACTTTGCTCCGTTTGAGTTTCGAGAGAGTTTGGAACTCAAAGTTCGTCCCAATGATAGTTCTTTAGGTGGTTTGGACGACACATGGTCCAAACTTTACTCCGTTTAAGTTTTTGAGAGCTCGAAACCCAAAGTTCGTCCCAATGAGAGTTTTTCATCTAGTTTGGGCGAAGTTGGTCCAAACTTTGCTCCATTTGAGTTTCGAGAGAGTTTGGAACTCAAAGTTCGTCCCAATGATAGTTTTTTAGGTGGTTTGGACGACACATGGTCCAAACTTTACTCCATTTAAGTTTTTGAGAGCTCGGAACCCAAAGTTTGGAACTCAAAGTTCGTCCGAATGAGATTCTTTAGGTGGTTTTGACGACACATGGTCAAAACTTTACTCCGTTTAAGTTTTTGAGAGCTCGGAACCGAAAGTTCGTCCCAATGAGAGTTTTTCACCTAGTTTGGACGAAGTTGGTCCAAACTTTACTCCGTTTTAGTTTCGAGAGAGTTTGGAACTCAAAGTTCGTCCCAATGATAGTTTTTTAGGTGGTTTGGACGGCACATGTTCCAAACTTTACTCCATTTAAGTTTTTGAGAGCTCGGAACCCAAAGTTCGTCCCAATGAGAGTTTTTAATCTAGTTTGGACGAAGGTTGTCCAAACTTTGCTCCGTTTGAATTTCGAGAGAGTTTGGAACTCAAAGTTCGTCCGAATGAGATTCTTTAGGTGGTTTTGACGACACATGGTCAAAACTTTGTTGGGATTGGTGTCCTAAAACTCGTAGATAGTGAATGTTAAACGAATTATATACTTATTCGATAAAGGCGTTATCGAGATTAATTCAGTAAAGTTATTACTGAATAAAGTAAATTGCACTTATAATTACCCAAATCCAATAAACTAAGATCCATGGCTATAGGATGAACTCTTGAGCTTTGTGTAGAGACATAAAAGTGGATCAAGCTTGAGTAATAGCCAAAACGGTCTATAGTAGAGGAATAGGGTTGGGTACCTTATTCTGGGGACACTATGAGACGCGGCCCACTTTATAGATGGTATAGACGATGTGATCCTAAATCGTCCATGTAGAGACATGCGAGTGGGGGCGTCCTATGCAATGAGTTTGCATAAGACCAGGACCAAGAAATAAGTCACTCTCGCTTTATAACACCGTTTACTGACGAGACTGACTATTTCATATGATGACCTAGGTAACTCGATCTTAATCCTGAGCTAACTATGAACTCCTGTTTATTCGGGCTTATCCTTAGATCTGCATAGGTGAGAGTGGCTTAGTATCGCCGACTCAATAAGCCTCCCATTTCAGGGATAGGAACGGGTAGATAGCTGGGGACATAGTCGTGCAAGAAGGAATTCACTCCTACCCGAATAAGGGATAGTAGAGAGGTTGTTCCCTTAAGTGCTGACTCCGGGGCTTGAACAAAGGGATCCCGCCCTCTCATTGGCCCGTGAGGGACTCGATTTATTGGTTGGACCATAAACCAATTGTTCATTAGAGGATCAGTGGGACTTAAGGAACTAGAAGTACTATAGGGGTAAAACGGCTTATTGACCTAGCTATAGCTACGAACAACCTGTGAAGGATCGACTTACTAATCATGGTTAAATCAAGTGGACAGAAATATATCTATAGTGAGGGGAGTGCAACTATCGGGCTATAGTGGAGTGTCCCGATAGTTAACGAATGTTGGCTAGCTTGGACAATGAGATTAGTCGGTTAGCCTCGAATCGTTGGAGCCCTTGATCTATAGGTCCATTAGGTCCCCCTACTAGCTCATATCGGAATTAAGCCTAGAACAAAAGATAGGAAGCTTTGAATCGTTCAAAATCGGGAAAAAGGGTATTATCGTAAATTGTGTTTGACACAATAATTTAATTATGAATTAAATTAGAAAATGAGAGATGAAGTATTTAAAAGTGTTTTGAATACTATATATATGTATTAGGAATCATATATATGGAATTGCACAAGATAACAAAGATTAATTAGATTAATCATATCAAAATTAATTTGAAAATTTTCAAATTAATTACCAAGCAATCAATTTCAATTTAGAATTGAAATTGGGGGTAATTTGCAAGCTTGAAATTTGATTTCAATTTGAATTTAGTGGATTTAGTTGGAAATCCACTTAATGCATGATCATTCAAAGTGGAAAGACAACTCACTCATGCATTGTTGCATGTCTTGTGTAATGTACACCTAGAATCCACTTGAGCTTGCAAATACACCATGTGTCTTGTGTCTTGAGGCTTGGCTTTGCATGGAGAAAGTCTTTAAAAGGAGTTTGAATCATATTCAAACATAAGAGAGCCATTTTCCTTAATGTTATGCTGCTGGAATTTGGACTCAAAGTTCTCTCATCTCTCATTCTTCTCCATTGCTTGATGCTTCAAGCATTCCCTTCCCATTCCCTATCTTATATAGACTCCCACAAGTCGTTCTTGGCCCGGAGTATAGTAGGGAAGACTCTAGAGGTTGTCCAAGGAGCATAGGAGAGGCAAACACCACAAGGAGTTCAACATAAGTGAGCTACAAAGGTTGGTGTTTTCTAAACTCTCTATTCTGTCTTTTCTAGAACATGCATGTTTTAGGAGTAAAATTGAATGTCTTAAGTGCTTTCGATCTTCAATTGCTTCCGCATGTGTAATATGTACACCTTCAATTGGTATCAGAGCATGATTAGAGCACTTAATTCGTTTTAATTTTGCTTTGGTGGGTACCATTTTGAAATTGAATTTTCTGTGTGCTAAAATGGAAGTGTTCTGGTTTGGCAATTTTTTGAGCATTCAAACCTTCATGAAATTGTAATTGCTCGGATATGTAAGAGCGTTAATGTGTGTACTATAGTCTGTAATTTTTATAGAGTCATTAGAGTCCATATAGGCTGTAAAATTGAAGAAAAACCGGAGAAGACGCAGCAGAAAATGAAAATTCCAGCAAGCTGTTTTTTTAATTCCAGCAGCAGTTTTTTTTTTTTTAATTCCGGTTCAGCTGCTGCCTTTTGGTCCGGCTCGGTCTGTTGCAGCCTCATTTCACTCATTGCATGGCTGGTTCATTGCTTGGATGAGCGGTTCGGGATGGTTCGTGAAGCTCGGGCGTGTTGCAAGTTTATTTATTAATTATTATTGTAATAATTAGTGAAATTGCTTGTGTTTTTTTTAAAATTGCCAAACTATTCCATTTTAGCTTGATTTAATTACTTTATGCATTGTGAATGTATGATTTAATTAAATGGATGTATGTGCATTATGAGCATGCCATATAGTTTTAAAACCCCACCATAGGAAAGCATGTTCATGCATTTGTTTAATTTTAATAAGTGTTATTGATTAATTCAAATGCATGAGGGAAATTTCATGTTTAATTAATATAAGTGTTGTATTAATTTAGGGAGATTCATGCTTGAATGGTTAATTAAAATTGATTATTCTTATAATAGTTATAATTATTAATTGATAAAATTAACCAAGCATGAAGCATGAAATTTCATTAGTTTGATTATAAGTGTTATTCTCAAATTAGGCTTGTTATGGATTGTTTTTATAATTGTTATAAAAAGAGATAGAAATCTAAAATCTATAACAAGATTAAGTGCATGCTCACTTAGGTTAATGAACCTTCAACAATTCGATCAACTTGCATAGTTTAGGTCGATATCTTGTAAAACAACGGTTACGAGAGAACTCACCCGACAAAATGCTGTCTAAGGCTGGAGGTATTTAAGTTGACGGTTTACGGAACACCTCCTACCTGGGCATTGAGTCGGTTCTTGAGTTAAGTTAACTCGAGTTTTATGAGCATGCGTGAGCGGTGTGAGGTTTTAAAGTGTTATCACCTAGACATCGTAGTATAAAGCGTTATACAAACCTAGACATAGGTTGTTTCTAAATGGTGCTTTTCTTATAACTTGAATGATTGATTGTTATATGCTTTAAAACACCATTAGAAAGCATGTTATAGGGTTTATTCATTAAAAGTTATAAGAGTTATAAAAGTTGATGAATAGAAACCGTAAAATCTATAACAAAGAGTTGCATGCTAACATAGGATCTTATGATCTTATCATTCTTTAAATGGTTTAAAATGAAATAGACCTAAGATCGCCTTTTTCTAATAGGATTAGAAATATGTCTTACTAGGTTTTTTAAAATAGTTTTAAAATTTGAGTAAGTAGGACATAAGACCTTGGTTATAAGGGAACTCTCCCGGCAAATGGTTCGGAACCTGAGTTGAATTAACCAAAGTCTTACTAGCATGCAATGTCACTAGGTTATTAAAAGAGTTTAATTCACCTAGACATTTAGTGTAAAGACCTTGTTTAATAAGGCATAGACTTAGATAGATTCATTTAGCCGGAATTTACCTAAGTAATAAGACCCTAAAACTTTACAACACTTTAGTGGGAGGAAAAGTATAGAAACGAAATATTCATATTAAGTTTCTACTCTCACGTCCCCCTGAGTTCACACCGTGAGATCCATGCTTGGCCTCGAGGCGCCCTGGGAGCGTCCCCCTACGGATGGTGTTTGCATGGGTTAATATCAAGGTGAATGGGGAAAGTGTTCATAATAAGTGGGAGAAGGAAACGTGTCAAACGTATCCTGCGGTCTCCATCATTAGGTTGCACCGTGAGATTCCTATGCGCTGCCTGCGAGTCGCCCTGGGAGCGATCACCCTACGGAGGGCTTGCGCATGGGATTCGGAACAACGCAAACTCCAGAAATGGATAGGGTTTCCTAGGGCCATTCCCAACATTAGCTCTTCCCTACGGTGGCATTGTTGGGGCCGTCCTCTGCGATCTGAAAATGATGGGTAACACTTACAAGATGGTCTTGACCAAATTAACGTTAGCTAATAACTATTGGAGTAAGAGTTATTCTGGGAATAGTATTTGGCCGAGATTGTCTCGATTCAGAGGAGGAGTAGCTGACTGCCCTACGGTAGCGGTTATTCTAAACCCCTGAAGTATCGTTGCAAAATAAATCAATTGTATATATGGGTCGATGATTGCTTTTGCTAAATCTGATTGGATAAATGTGATTAATGGGTTTAGTGCATGTTTCTAATAGAGATTAATTTGTTTGTTTCAGCAATATGTCGAAAAACGTATGTGCTTTGTCAAATGCCAAATTAAACGGTTTAGTACATACGACTAAGAATACTTGCTTAAACGCTAAACACGTGGCAAAGAATTTAGGTTTGGTCTCAACTGAGGAATGTCCTCAAACTAACTGCATAGCCAAGAAAAACATGATTCATGACTCTAAATGCGATTTATTAGTCTTGGAAACGTGTTTAGTGGAAAACGACGATTCTGCCTGGATACTCGATTCAGGTGCCACTAATCACGTATGTTCTTCATTTCAAGGAATGAGTTCCTGGCAACAGCTAATAGCTGGAGAGATGACTCTTAAAGTTGGAACAGGAGAAGTCATCTCGGCTATTGCAGTGGGAGACATAAAATTATTCTTCACCAAGGAACGCTACATGATATTAGATAATGTGTACATAGTTCCGAAGATTAAAAGAAATTTGATTTCTTTATCTTGTTTATTAGAACAAGGTTACTCAATTTCTTTTTCTGTTAATGAAGCGTTCATAACTAAAAGAGGTATTGATGTTTGCTCTGCAAACTTGAAGAATAAATTATATGTTTTGAGACCAATTGAGTCTAAAGCTATTTTAAATCACGAGATGTTTAAAACCGCTGAGACTCAACCTAAAAAGCGAAGAGTTTCTCAAGATACCTATCTCTGGCACTTGAGGTTAGGCCATATCAACCTCAATAGGATTGGAAGATTGGTCAAGAGTGGACTTCTAAACAAGTTAGAAGACGACTCGCTGCCTCCTTGTGAGTCATGCCTTGAGGGCAAGATGACAAAACGACCTTTTACCGGAAAAGGTTATCGTGCCAAAGAGCCCCTAGAGCTCATTCATTCGGACCTCTGTGGACCAATGAACATTAGAGCTCGAGGAGGGTACGAATATTTCATCAGTTTCATTGATGATTATTCGAGGTATGGCTATCTCTACCTGATGCATCATAAGTCTGAAGCTTTTGAAAAGTTCAAGGAGTATAAGGCCGAGGTTGAGAACCTATTAGGTAAGACGATAAAAACACTTCGATCCGATCGAGGTGGAGAGTATATGGACTTAAGTTTTCAAGACTATTTGATAGAGCATGGAATTACGTCCCAACTCTCAGCCCCTGGTACACCTCAGCAAAACGGTGTATCAGAAAGGAGAAACAGAACCTTGTTGGACATGGTTCGTTCGATGATGAGTTATGCTCAGTTGCCTAACTCGTTTTGGGGTTATGCAGTAGAGACTGCAGTTTATATCTTGAACGTAGTTCCCTCAAAAAGTGTTTCTGAAACACCGTTTGAGCTCTGGAAAGGACGTAAAGCTAGTTTACGACATTTCAGATTTTGGGGATGCCCTGCATACGTGCTAGAAGCAAATCCAAAGAAATTAGAACCTCGTTCTAAATTTTGCCTATTTGTAGGCTATCCCAAAGAAACGAGAGGTGGATACTTCTTCGATCCAGAGGAAAATAAAGTACTTGTATCGACAAATGCTACATTCCTAGAAGAAGACCACCTCAGAGATCACAAGCCACGAAGTAAAGTCGTTTTAAGTGAACTATCAAACGAAGCTACAGAAACATCAACAAGAGTTGTTGATGATGCTGGCACCTCGAGTCAATCGCATCCTTCTCAAGAAATAAGAGAACCTCGACGTAGTGGGAGGGTTGTTAGACAACCTGATCGCTATTTGGGTTTAACTGAAACTCCAGTCGTCATACCTGATGACGGAATCGAGGATCCATTAACCTTTAAACAGGCAATGGATGATGTTGACAAGAACGAGTGGATTAAAGCCATGGACTTGGAAATCGAGTCCATGCATTTTAATTCAGTATGGGATCTTGTAGATCAACCTGAAGGGGTTAGACCCATAGGGTGTAAATGGATCTACAAGAGAAAACGAGACGCTGCTGGAAAGGTACAGACCTTTAAGGCACGACTTGTGGCAAAGGGTTTTACCCAGCGGGAGGGGATTGACTATGAAGAAACCTTCTCCCCTGTTGCCATGTTAAAGTCGATCCGGATACTTTTGTCCATTGCCACGTTTTACGATTATGAAATATGGCAAATGGATGTCAAGACTGCCTTTCTGAACGGTAATCTTGAAGAAAGTATCTACATGTCTCAGCCAGAGGGGTTCATAGCTCAGGATCAAGAGCAAAAAGTTTGCAAGCTTAAGCGATCCATTTATGGATTAAAACAAGCATCTAGATCCTGGAATATGAGATTTGATACTGCGATCAAATCTTATGGCTTTGAACAAAACGTTGATGAGCCTTGTGTTTACAAAAGGATCATCAACAGCTCTATAGCTTTCTTAGTACTGTATGTGGATGATATCCTACTCATCGGGAATGATGTAGGTTATCTAACTGACATTAAACTATGGCTAGCAACTCAATTCCAAATGAAAGATTTGGGTGAGGCACAATTTGTTCTAGGAATCCAAATTGTTCGAAACCGAAAGAACAAAACGCTAGCCCTGTCTCAAGCGTCTTATATCGACAAATTGTTGGTTAGATATAAAATGCAAAATTCCAAGAAAGGACTATTACCTTTCAGGCACGGAATTAACTTGTCTAAGGAACAGTGTCCTCAGACACCTCAAGAAGTTGAGGACATGAGACGTTTTCCCTATGCCTCTGCAGTAGGTAGCCTAATGTATGCCATGTTGTGTACAAGGCCTGACATTTGTTATGCAGTAGGGATTGTCAGTAGATATCAATCCAATCCAGGATTCGATCATTGGACAGCCGTTAAAAATATCCTCAAGTATCTAAGGAGAACGAGGGACTATATGCTCGTGTATGGTTCGAAGGATTTGATTCTTACAGGATACACTGATTCTGATTTTCAAACCGATAAAGATTCGAGGAAATCTACATCGGGGTCAGTATTCACTCTAAATGGAGGAGCAATAGTATGGCGCAGCATCAAGCAAGGATGCATTGCAGACTCGACCATGGAGGCCGAATATGTAGCCGCTTGCGAAGCAGCAAAAGAGGCAGTATGGCTCAGGAAGTTCCTAACTGACTTGGAAGTCGTTCCAAATATGCATCTGCCTATCACCTTGTATTGTGATAATAGCGGCGCAGTTGCAAACTCAAAGGAACCTCGCAGCCATAAGAGAGGCAAGCACATCGAAAGGAAATACCATCTCATTAGGGAGATTGTGCACCGAGGAGACGTGATCGTCACGAAGATAGCGTCGGAGCACAACATTGCTGATCCATTCACGAAGACTCTCACAGCTAAAGTGTTGGAGAGTCATCTAGAAGGTCTAGGTCTGCGAGATATGTACGAGAAATAATCTAGGTCAAGTGGGAGAATTGTAACCGATATATCGATACCTTAGTATACTGGGTATTTAGATGCCCTAGTTTATTGTATTTTTACTTTGTTATTAATACAAGTATTTATTCACCCACTGCTGTTATAGATTATAGTACATCCCACTAAACTAGAGTTTTAGTTCAAGTGGGAGATTGTTGGGATTGGTGTCCTAAAACTCGTAGATAGTGAATGTTAAACGAATTATACACTTATTCGATAAAGGCGTTATCGAGATTAATTCAGTAAAGTTATTACTGAATAAAGTAAATTGCACTTATAATTACCCAAATCCAATAAACTAAGATCCATGGCTATAGGATGAACTCTTGAGCTTTGTGTAGAGACATAAAAGTGGATCAAGCTTGAGTAATAGCCAAAACGGTCTATAGTATAGGAATAGGGTTGGGTACCTTATTCTGGGGACACTATGAGACGCGGCCCACTTTATAGATGGTATAGACGATGTGATCCTAAATCGTCCATGTAGAGACATGCGAGTGGGGGCGTCCTATGCAATGAGTTTGCATAAGACCAGGACCAAGAAATAAGTCACTCTCGCTTTATAACACCGTTTACTGACGAGACTGACTATTTCATATGATGACCTAGGTAACTCGATCTTAATCCTGAGCTAACTATGAACTCCTGTTTATTCGGGCTTATCCTTAGATCTGCATAGGTGAGAGTGGCTCAGTATCGCCGACTCAATAAGCCTCCCATTTCAGGGATAGGAACGGGTAGATAGCTGGGGACATAGTCGTGCAAGAAGGAATTCACTCCTACCCGAATAAGGGATAGTAGAGAGGTTGTTCCCTTAAGTGCTGACTCCGGGGCTTGAACAAAGGGATCCCGCCCTCTCATTGGCCCGAGAGGGACTCGATTTATTGGTTGGACCATAAACCAATTGTTCATTAGAGGATCAGTGGGACTTAAGGAACTAGAAGTACTATAGGGGTAAAACGGCTTATTGACCTAGCTATAGCTACGAACAACCTGTGAAGGATCGACTTACTAATCATGGTTAAATCAAGTGGACGGAAATATATCTATAGTGAGGGGAGTGCAACTATCGGGCTATAGTGGAGTGTCCCGATAGTTAACGAATGTTGGCTAGCTTGGACAATGAGATTAGTCGGTTAGCCTCGAATCGTTGGAGCCCATGATCTATAGGTCCATTAGGTCCCCCTACTAGCTCATATCGGAATTAAGCCTAGAACAAAAGATAGGAAGCTTTGAATCGTTCAAAATCGGGAAAAAGGGTATTATCGTAAATTGTGTTTGACACAATAATTTAATTATGAATTAAATTAGAAAATGAGAGATGAAGTATTTAAAAGTGTTTTGAATACTATATATATGTATTAGGAATCATATATATGGAATTGCACAAGATAACAAAGATTAATTAGATTAATCATATCAAAATTAATTTGAAAATTTTCAAATTAATTACCAAGCAATCAATTTCAATTTAGAATTGAAATTGGGGGTAATTTGCAAGCTTGAAATTTGATTTCAATTTGAATTTAGTGGATTTAGTTGGAAATCCACTTAATGCATGATCATTCAAAGTGGAAAGACAACTCACTCATGCATTGTTGCATGTCTTGTGTAATGTACACCTAGAATCCACTTGAGCTTGCAAATACACCATGTGTCTTGTGTCTTGAGGCTTGGCTTTGCATGGAGAAAGTCTTTAAAAGGAGTTTGAATCATATTCAAACATAAGAGAGCCATTTTCCTTAATGTTATGCTGCTGGAATTTGGACTCAAAGTTCTCTCATCTCTCATTCTTCTCCATTGCTTGATGCTTCAAGCATTCCCTTCCCATTCCCTATCTTATATAGACTCCCACAAGTCGTTCTTGGCCCGGAGTATAGTAGGGAAGACTCTAGAGGTTGTCCAAGGAGCATAGGAGAGGCAAACACCACAAGGAGTTCAACATAAGTGAGCTACAAAGGTTGGTGTTTTCTAAACTCTCTATTCTGTCTTTTCTAGAACATGCATGTTTTAGGAGTAAAATTGAATGTCTTAAGTGCTTTCGATCTTCAATTGCTTCCACATGTGTAATATGTACACCTTCAAACTTTACTCTGTTTAAGTTTTTGAGAGCTCGGAACCGAAAGTTCGTCCCAATGAGAGTTTTTCACCTAGTTTGGACGAAGTTGGTCCAAACTTTGCTCCGTTTCAGTTTCGAGAGAGTTTGGAACTCAAAGTTCTTCCCAATGAGAGTTCTTTAGGTGGTTTGGACGACACATGGTCCAAACTTTACTTCGTTTAAGTTTTTGAGAGCTCGGAACCCAAAGTTCGTCCCAATGAGAGTTTTTAATCTAGTTTGGATGAAGTTGGTTCAAACTTTGCTCCGTTTGAGTTTCAAGAGAGTTTGGAACTGAAAGTTCATCCGAACGAGAGTTCTTTCTGTGGTTTTAACGACACATGGTCCAAACTTTACTCCGTTTAAGTTTTTGAGAGCTCGGAACCCAAAGTTCGTCCCAATGAGAGTTTTTAATCTAGTTTGGACGAAGTTGGTTCAAACTTTGCTCCGTTTGAGTTTCAAGAGAGTTTGGAACTCAAAGTTCGTCCGAACGAGAGTTCTTTCTGTGGTTTGGACGACACATGGTCAAAACTTTACTCCGTTTATGTCTTTGAGGGCTCGGAACCCAAAAGTTCGTCCCAATGAGAGTTTTTCATCTAGTTTGGACGAAGTTGGTCCAATCTTTGCTCCATTTTAGTTTAGAGAGAGTTTGGAACTCAAAGTTCGTCCCAATGAGAGTTCTTTAGGTGGTTTGGACGACACATGGTCCAAACTTAACTCCGTTTATGTTTTTGAGAGCTCGGAACCCAAAGTTCGTCCCAATGAGAGTTTTTCATCTAGTTTGGACGAAGTTGGTCCAAACTTTGCTCCGTTTGAGTTTCGAGAGAGTTTGGAACTCAAAGTTCGTCCCAATGATAGTTCTTTAGGTGGTTTGGACGACACATGGTCCAAACTTTACTCCGTTTAAGTTTTTGAGAGCTCGAAACCCAAAGTTCGTCCCAATGAGAGTTTTTCATCTAGTTTGGGCGAAGTTGGTCCAAACTTTGCTCCATTTGAGTTTCGAGAGAGTTTGGAACTCAAAGTTCGTCCCAATGATAGTTTTTTAGGTGGTTTGGACGACACATGGTCCAAACTTTACTCCATTTAAGTTTTTGAGAGCTCGGAACCCAAAGTTTGGAACTCAAAGTTCGTCCGAATGAGATTCTTTAGGTGGTTTTGACGACACATGGTCAAAACTTTACTCCGTTTAAGTTTTTGAGAGCTCGGAACCGAAAGTTCGTCCCAATGAGAGTTTTTCACCTAGTTTGGACGAAGTTGGTCCAAACTTTACTCCGTTTTAGTTTCGAGAGAGTTTGGAACTCAAAGTTCGTCCGAATGAGAGTTCTTTAGGTGGTTTGGACGACACATGGTCAAAACTTTACTCCGTTTAAGTTTTTGAGAGCTCGAAACCCAAAGTTCGTCCCAATGAGAGTTTTTCATCTAGTTTGGACGAAGGTTGTCCAAACTTTGCTGCATTTGAGTTTCGAGAGAGTTTGGAACTCAAAGTTCGTGCCAATGATAGTTCTTTAGGTGGTTTGGACGACACATGGTCCAAACCTTACTCTGTTTAAGTTTTTGAGAGCTCGAAACCCAAAGTTCGTCCCAATGAGATTTTCAATCTATTTTGGACGAAGTTTGTCCAAACTTTGCTCCGTTTGAGTTTCGAGAGAGTTTGGAACTGAAAGTTCGTCCGAATGAGAGTTCTTTAGGTGGTTTGGACGACACATGGTCCAAACTTTACTCCGTTTAAGTTTTTGAGAGCTCGGAACCGAAAGTTCGTCCCAATGAGAGTTTTTCACCAAGTTTGGACGAAGTTGGTCTAAACTTTGCTTCGTTTTAGTTTCGAGAGAGTTTGGAACTCAAAACTCGTCCCAATGAGAGTTCTTTAGGTGGTTTGGACGACACATGGTCCAAACTTTGCTCCGTTTAAGTTTTTGGGAGCTCGAAACCCAAGGTTCGTCCCAATGAGAGTTTTTCATCTAGTTTGGACAAAGTTGGTCCAAACTTTGCTCCGATTGAGTTTCAAGAGAGTTTTGAACTCAAAGTTCATCCCAATGAGAGTTCTTTAGGTGGTTTGGAAGACACATGGTCCAAACTTTACTCCGTTTAAGTTTTTGAGAGCTCGGAACCAAAAGTTCGTTCCAATGAGAGTTTTTCACCTAGTTTGGACGAAGTTGGTCTAAACTTTGCTCCGTTTTAGTTTCGAGATTGTTTGGAACTCAAAACTCGTCCCAATGAGAGTTGTTTAGGTGGTTTGGACGACACATGGTCCAAACGTTGCTCCGTTTAAGTTTTTGGGAGCTCGAAACCCAAAGTTCGTCCCAATGAGAGTTTTTCATCTAGTTTGGACAAATTTGGTCCAAACTTTGCTTCGTTTGAGTTTCGAGAGAGTTTGGAACTCAAAGTTCATCCCAATGAGAGTTCTTTAGGTGGTTTGGAAGACACATGGTCCAAACTTTACTCTGTTGAAGTTTTTGAGAGCTCGGAACCCAAAGTTCGTCCCAATGAGAGTTTTTCATCTAGTTTGGACGAAGTTGGTCCAAACTTGCTCCGTTTGTGTTTCGAGAGAGTTTGGAACTCAAAGTTCGTCCCAATGAGAGTTCTTTAGGTGGTTTGGACGACACATGGTCCAAACTTTACATCCTTTAAGTTTTTGAGAGCTCGGAACCGAAAGTTCGTCCCAATGAGAGTTTTTCATCTAGTTTTGACGAAGTTGGTCCAAACTTTGCTTTGTTTGAGTTTCGAGAGAGTTTGGAACTCAAAGTTCGTCCCAATGATAGTTCTTTAGGTGGTCTGGACGACACACGGTCCAAACTTTACTCTGTTTAAGTTTTTGAGAGTTCGGAACCCAAAGTCCGTCCCAGTGAGAGTTTTTCATCTAGTTTGAACGAAGTTGGTCCAAACTTTGCTCCGTTTGAGTTTCGAGAGAGTTTGGAACTCAAAGTTCGTCCGAATGAGAGTTCTTTAGGTAGTTTGGACGACACATGGTCCAAACTTTACTTCCTTTAACTTTTTGAGAGCTCGAAACCGAAAGTTCGTCACAATGAGTGTTTTTCATCTAGTTTGGACGAAGTTTATCTAAACTTTGCTACGTTTGAGTTTCGAGAGAGTTTGGAACTCAAAGTTCGTCCGAATGAGAGTTCTTTAGGTGGTTTGGACGACACATGGTCCAAACTTTACTTCCTTTAACTTTTTGAGAGCTCGAAACCCAAAGTTCGTCACAATGAGAGTTTTTCATCTAGTTTGGACGAAGTTTGTCTAAACTTTGCTCCGTTTGAGTTTCGAGAGAGTTTGGAACTCAAAGTTCGTCCGAATTAGAGTTCTTTAGGTGGTTTGGTGGACACATGGTCCAAACTTTACTTCCTTTAAGTTTTTTAGAGCTCGGAACCCAAAGTTCGTCACAATGAGAGTTTTTCATCTAGTTTGGACGAAGTTGGTCCAAACTTTGCGCCGTTTGAGTTTCGAGAGAGTTTGGAACTCAAAGTTCGTCCCAATGATAGTTCTTTAGGTGGTTTGGACGGCACATGTTCCAAACTTTACTCCATTTAAGTTTTTGAGAGCTCGGAACCCAAAGTTCGTCCCAATGAGAGTTTTTAATCTAGTTTGGACGAAGGTTTTCCAAACTTTGCCCCGTTTGAATTTCGAGAGAGTTTGGAACTCAAAGTTCGTCCGAATGAGATTCTTTAGGTGGTTTTGACGACACATGGTCAAAACTTTACTCCGTTTAAGTTTTTGAGAGCTCGAAACCCAAAGTTCGTCCCAATGAGAGTTTTTCATCTAGTTTGGATGAAGTTGGTCCAAACTTTGCTCCATTTGAGTTTCGAGAGAGTTTGGAACTCAAAGTTCGTCCCAATGATAGTTTTTTAGGTGGTTTGGACGGCACATGTTCCAAACTTTACTCCATTTAAGTTTTTGAGAGCTCGGAACCCAAAGTTCGTCCCAATGAGAGTTTTTAATCTAGTTTGGACGAAGGTTGTCCAAACTTTGCCCCGTTTGAATTTCGAGAGAGTTTGGAACTCAAAGTTCGTCCGAATGAGATTCTTTAGGTGGTTTTGACGACACATGGTCAAAACTTTACTCTGTTTAAGTTTTTGAGAGCTCGGAACCGAAAGTTCGTCCCAATGAGAGTTTTTCACCTAGTATGGACGAAGTTGGTCCAAACTTTGCTCCGTTTCAGTTTCGAGAGAGTTTGGAACTCAAAGTTCGTCCCAATGAGAGTTCTTTAGGTGGTTTGGACGACAGATGGTCCTAACTTTACTTCGTTTAAGTTTTTGAGAGCTCGGAACCCAAAGGTCGTCCCAATGAGAGTTTTTAATCTAGTTTGGACGAAGTTGGTTCAAACTTTGCTCCGTTTGAGTTTCAAGAGAGTTTGGAACTGAAAGTTCGTCCGAACGAGAGTTCTTTTTGTGGTTTTAACGACACATGGTCCAAACTTTACTCCGTTTAAGTTTTTGAGAGCTCGGAACCCAAAGTTCGTCCCAATGAGAGTTTTTCATCTAGTTTGGACGAAGTTGGTTCAAACTTTGCTCCGTTTGAGTTTCAAGAGAGTTTGGAACTCAAAGTTCGTCCGAACGAGAGTTCTTTCTGTGGTTTGGACGACACATGGTCAAAACTTTACTCCGTTTATGTCTTTGAGGGCTCGGAACCCAAAGTTCGTCCCAATGAGAGTTTTTCATCTAGTTTGGACGAAGTTGGTCCAAACTTTGCTCCATTTTAGTTTAGAGAGAGTTTGGAACTCAAAGTTCGTCCCAATGAGAGTTCTTTAGGTGGTTTGGACGACACATGGTCCAAACTTAACTCCGTTTATGTTTTTGAGAGCTCGGAACCCAAAGTTCGTCCCAATGAGAGTTTTTCATCTAGTTTGGACGAAGTTGGTCCAAACTTTCTCCGTTTGAGTTTCGAGAGAGTTTGGAACTCAAAGTTCGTCCCAATGAGAGTTCTTTAGGTGGTTTGGACGACACATGTTCCAAACTTTACTCCATTTAAGTTTTTGAGAGCTCGGAACCCAAAGCTCGTCCCAATGAGAGTTTTTCATCTAGTTTGGACGAAGTTGGTCCAAACTTTGCTCCGTTTGAGTTTCGAGAGAGTTTGGAACTCAAAGTTCATCCCAATGAGAGTTCTTTAGGTCGTTTGGACGACACATGGTCAAAACTTTACTCATTTTAAGTTTTTGAGAGCTCGGAACCCAAAGTTCGTCCCAATGTGAATTTTTCATCTAGTTTGGATGAAGTTGGTCAAAACTTTGCTCCGTTTGAGTTTCGAGAGAGTTTGGAAATCAAATTTCGTACCAATGAGAGTTCTTTAGTTGGTTTTGACGACACATGGTCCAAACTTTACTCCGTTTAAGTTTTTGAGAGCTCGGAACCCAAAGTTCGCCCCAATGAGAGTTTTTCATCTAGTTTGGAAGAATTTTTTCAACACTTTGCTCCGTTTCAGTTTTGAGAGAGTTTGAACTCAAAGTTCGTCCCAATGAGAGTTCTTTAGGTGGTTTGGAAGACACATGGTCCAAACTTTACTCTGTTTAAGTTTTTGAGAGTTCGGAACCCAAAGTTCGTCCCAATGAGAGTTTTTCATCTAGTTTGGACGAAGTTGGTCCAAACTTTGCTCCGTTTGAGTTTCGAGAGAGTTTGGAACTCAAACTTCGTCCCAATGAGTGTTCTTTAGGTGGTTTGGATGACACGTGGTCCAAACTTTACTCTGTTTAAATTTTTGAGAGCTTTTAACCCAAAGTTTGTCCCAATGTGAGTTTTTCATCTAGTTTGGACGATGTTGGTCCAAACTTTGCTCCGTTTGAGTTTCGAGAGAGTTTGGAACTCAAAGTTCGTCCCAATGAGAGTTCTTTAGGTGGTTTTAACGACACATGGTCCAAACTTTACTCCGTTTAAGTTTTTGAGAGCTCGGAACCCATAGTTCGTCCCAATGAGAGTTTTTCATCTAGTTGGGACGAAGTTGGTCCAAACTTTTCTCCGATTTAGTTTCGAGAGAGTTTGGAACTCAAAGTTCGTCTCAATGAGAGTTCTTTAGGTGGTTTGGAAGGCACATGGTCCAAACTTTACTCCGTTTATGTTTTTGAGAGCTCGGAACCCAAAGTTCGTCCCAATGAGAGTTTTTCATCTAGTTTGGACGAAGTTGGTCCAAACTTGCTCCGTTTGAGTTTCGAGAGAGTTTGGAACTCAAAGTTCGTCCCAATGAGAGTTCTTTAGGTTGTTTGGACGAGACATGTTCCAAACTTTACTCCGTTTAAGTTTTTGAGAGCTCGGAACCCAAAGTTCGTCCCAATGAGAGTTTTTGTTATGAAACTCCCAAGAAATGGATCTAACAACCTTGCTAAAAAAACAAGACCTTTAGATCTCAAATCTGAAAACCCCAAAGAACAATATGGAACCAACCCAAGGAAAAGTTTTGAAACGGATTACCTTGATGATCAATATCAAGAGTAAAGAAAACTTGTTTCTAAACTCGTGATTCGAATCACTCCACAAGAGGTTTGATCAACACCACTTGAATGACTCTAGCATGCAAGATCTAAACACAAGAAATTGCACAATTTGAAAAAAACTCAGCTCAACACAAAGCTAAGAGAAAACCCAATATATTTCACTCAAAATATTCTGGTTTGTGTTACATCCAAGATGGCTTTTTATAGCCTTCAAACTATAACCTAAATTAAGCTTAAATGACATATTTAAGAGTGTAACCTCCACAATATTAAAGCCCATAATCAGCCACTACTCAAATGTAACCTATAAGTTATGAAAAAGACTTAAAAACTGAAAATTACATAATGGAGGGCCATAAATCCGAGAATTGAGCTCCTTTGGTCAGATTTGAGTTGTTTGTAACCTCCCATGTTAATTGAAGCTTCACTTGGAGTAGTTTAAACTTAAGTTCCATAAAGCCAACTATAGTTCATTAAATGCAAGTCAAAATGCATTTAACGTGTCTCCATCTTGAATCTCAACTTTGGAAATAGTGTAGGGAAATAGTCCAACATCTCCTTGAACTTCCTTTGTCGATCTCACCATAGCTTGAATATAGGTGATTAATGCTTGTTGTAGCTTCTTGGCTCTCGACCTTGTAATTGGACCTTGAGGCATGACAATAGATGTAGCTTGGTTAACATCAGTTTTTCATCTAGTTTGGACGAAGTTGGTCCAAACTTTGCTCCGTTTGAGATACGAGACAGTTTGGAACTCAAAGTTCGTCACAATGAGAGTTCTTTAGGTGGTTTGGACGACACATGGTCCAAACTTTACTTCGTTTAAGTTTTTGAGAGCTCGGAACCCAAAGTTCGTCCCAATGAGAGTTCTTCATCTAGTTTGGACGAAGTTGGTCCAAACTTTGCTCCGTTTGAGTTTCAAGAGAGTTTGGAACTCAAAGTTCGTCCGAATGAGAGTTCTTTAGGTGGTTTGGACGACACATGGTCTACACTTTACTCTGTTTAAGTTTTTGAGAGCTCGGAACCCAAAGTTCGTCCCAATGAGAGTTTTTCATCTAGTTTGGACGAAGTTGGTCCAAACTTTTCTCCGTTTTAGTTTCGAGAGAGTTTGGAACTCAAAGTTCGTCTCAATGAGAGTTCTTGAGGTGGTTTGGAAGGCACATGGTCCAAACTTTACTCCGTTTATGTTTTTGAGAGCTCGGAACCCAAAGTTCGTCCCAATTAGAGTTTTTCATCTAGTTTGGACGAAGTTGGTCCAAACTTGCTCCGTTTGAGTTTCGAGAGAGTTTGGAACTCAAAGTTCGTCCCAATGAGAGTTCTTTAGGTGGTTTGGACGACACATGTTCCAAACTTTACTCCGTTTAAGTTTTTGAGAGCTCGGAACCCAAAGTTCGTCCCAATGAGAGTTTTTCATCTAGTTTGGACGAAGTTGGTGCAAACTTTGCTCCGTTTGAGTTTCGAGAGAGTTTGGAACTCAAAGTTCGTCTCAAAGAGAGTTCTTGAGGTAGTTTGGAAGGCACATGGTCCAAACTTTACTTCGTTTATGTTTTTGAGAGCTCGAAACCCAAAGTTCGTCCCAATTAGAGTTTTTCATCTAGTTTGGACGAAGTTGGTCCAAACTTGCTCCGTTTGAGTTTCGAGAGAGTTTGGAACTCAAAGTTTGTCCCAATGAGAGTTCTTTAGGTGGTTTGGACGACACATGTTCCAAACTTTACTCCGTTTAAGTTTTTGAGAGCTCGGAACCCAAAGTTCGTCCCAATGAGAGTTTTTCATCTAGTTTGGACGAAGTTGGTGCAAACTTTGCTCCGTTTGAGTTTCGTGAGAGTTTGGAACTCAAAGTTCGTCTCAATGAGAGTTCTTGAGGTGGTTTGGAAGGCACATGGTCCAAACTTTACTCCGTTTATGTTTTTGAGGGCTCGGAACCCAAAGTTCGTCCCAATTAGAGTTTTTCATCTAGTTTGGACGAAGTTGGTCCAAACTTGCTCCGTTTGAGTTTCGAGAGAGTTTGGAACTCAAAGTTCGTCCCAATGAGAGTTCTTTAGGTGGTTTGGACGACACATGTTCCAAACTTTACTCCGTTTAAGTTTTTGAGAGCTCGGAACACAAAGTTCATCCCAATGAGAGTTCTTCATCTAGTTTGGACGAAGTTGGTCCAAAGTTTGCTCCGTTTGAGTTTCAAGAGAGTTTGGAACTCAAAGTTCTTCCGAATGAGAGTTCTTTAGGTGGTTTGGACGACACATGGTCCAAACTTTACTCCGTTTAAGTTTTTGAGAGCTCGGAACCCAAAGTTCGTCCCAATGAGAGTTTTTCATCTAGTTTGGACGAAGTTGGTCCAAACTTTTCTCCGTTTTAGTTTCGAGAGAGTTTGGAACTCAAAGTTCGTCTCAATGAGAGTTTGATGTGAACCAAGCTACATCTATTGTCATGCCTCAAGGTCCAATTACAAGGTCGAGAGCCAAGAAGATACAACAAGCATTAATCACCTATATTCAAGCTATGGTGAGCTCGACAAAGGACGTTCAAGGAGATGTTGGACTATTTCCCTACACTATTTCCAAAATTGAGATTCAAGATGGAGACACGTTAAATGCATTTTCACTTGCATTTAATGAACTATAGTTGGCTTTATGGAACTTAAGCTTAAACTACTCCAAGTGAAGCTTCAATTAATATGGGAGGTTACAAACAACTCAAAGCTGACCATTGGAGTTCAATTCTCGGATTTATGGCCCTCCATTATATAATTTTCAGTTTTTAAGTCTTTTTCATAACTTATAGGTTACATTTGAGTAGTGGCTGATTATGGGCTTTAATATTGTGGAGGTTACACTCTTAAATATGTCATTTAAGCTGAATTTAGGTTATATTTTGAAGGCTATAAAAAGCCATCTTGGATGTAACACAAACCAGAATATTTTTGAGTGAAATATATTGGGTTTTCTCTTAGCTTTGTGTTGAGCTGAGTTTTTTTCAAATTGTGCAATTTCTTGTGTTTAGATCTTGCATGCTAGAGTCATTCAAGTGGTGTTGATCAAACCTCTTGTGGAGTGATTCGAATCACGAGTTTAGAAACAAGTTTTCTTTACTCTTGATATTGATCATCAAGGTAATCCGTTTCAAAACTTTTCCTTGGGTTGGTTCCATATTGTTCTTTGGGGTTTTCAGATTTGAGATCTAAAGGTCTTGTTTTTTAGCAAGGTTGTTAGATCCATTTCTTGGGAGTTTCATAACATTTGGTATCAGAGCATTAGGCTCTTTGATCGGACATATGTTTCCTTGCGTTTATCTTTTTGTTCTATTTGTTTTTTTTTCTTCAGTTTTCGTAAATCTGGGCATGCTATTCTGCTGTCTTAAAAAAGAAAAAAAATATATCATTTCCGTTCTTCATTTCATGTTCTTGTCTTCTACAAAGTTTTAGATTGAAGTCTTATCTACAACTTTTCCTTCATTGAGAACTTCTAAATCGGTTTGCTTCAGGGTGATTTAGGCATATTTTGAAAATCTGTCAAAGGAAATCTATACAGCCCGAGAGCAAATTCTTGCTGACTTCTTTGTATTCATTGTTTGAAAGCATGTTCATCTGAATGTTCTAATGTTAATACTCTCTTCTTAGATTCAGATTTGACCGTTTAAAGTTCCAACATATCAGTTACATCCAGAATTCAAACAAAAGAAAACCGTTGGGCATTAAATGTGGCAGTTACAATTGGGCTTAGTCAATTCTCTTTTGTTGCTGTTATATTTAACTCCTATCTGTTACTAAGGCTGAATTAAACACCATTATTCATCATTTTCCCGGAGTTAACATCATCTTTATCAATTTTTTTGAATTCAACTTAGTAACTACTTTGCATACCATTTCAATTCTGTCCAACTTTGTTTCTCTTTGTTCTAAGTTTGTTTCTTTCTTCCCTAATCATATTCCAATATTTTTTTTTTCTTAAACTTGTTTCTTTGTTGTTATTCGGATTGCTCCTTTAATACCTTTGATTGTGTTCTAAGTGTGTGGACTAATCACTTGAATTGCACTGCTTAGCTCTTTAACTTTGCTAGACTTAATACCAATCTGTTTTGGAGTGTGATTTCTGTGTGCCAATTTGTGAGGGTGTGATTGTAAGGGAGTGGTACATTGTTTTGAGTGTTGAGTGTTAAACACGAGTGGTCTTCATTAACGAGTGAAACGTGTGAGGGAGCGCTTGTGAGGTCCATTATTATTTTTTTTTTGTCACTTAACTTTGTTTTGTAGTATGGCAAATCATGAGAATGATCCTAACATTACTGAAGCACGGATGAGAGAGGCACAACAAGGAACCATGGAAAGAATGATTCATGGTATAGAAGAGTTGTCCGAACGCATGGGAAGGTTGGAGGCTCAGTACCAACCTCGTGAGAGAGTTCCACCACCACGTATTGACAATGATCGAGAGGATGACTATGAGGATGATGGTTCCGATCAACCAGATGATGACCAAGTTACCTTGGTAGCGGTTCCAAGAGGAAGACAAAGACGTGCTGGTCGTGGCATGGAAAGAGGGCGAGGTCGTGGACGAGGACATCATATTTTCCAACAACGAGTTCCACAATATGAGGGAGTTGATCGAAATGTGGGTAACATCAAATTGAAGCTTCCAAAGTTCTATGGCAAAACCGATCCGGAGGAATACCTTGAATGGGAGAAGTCAGTGGAGTCCGTATTCAATTGCCATAATTTCAGTGATGAAAAGAAGGTAATATTATGCGTTGCTCAATTTAAACAATATGCTCAAACATGGTGGGATAAGTTGATGTCAAGTAGGAGAAGAAATCTTGAGGCACCGATCGATGATTGGTACGAGTTCAAGGAGGCCATGAGGAAGCGTTTTGTTCCAAAACATTTTCAACGGGACATGGCGCAAAAGCTTCAAGCATTGAAACAAGGAAGTAAGTCCGTGGAGGATTATTACAAGGAGATGGATACGTTGATGGATCGACTTGATATAGATGAAGACATGGAGAATCTCATGGCACGGTTTCTTAATGGGCTAAACACGGAGATTGCGGACAAGGTTGATCTACAACCTTATTTTGACATGGAAGAGATGCTGCATATTGCAATCAAAATTGAGAGGCAACTCCAACGAAAGTCACGACGGTATTCTTCTAAACACTTTTCCAACTCTAGCTCATCATGGAAAAGGGATAGTAAGAGTATTGATTATAAGCCTAGAAATCGAGAGGGGTATGAGAAACCTAAAGAGAAGTTTGAAAAGGGGGAGAGTTCCAAGAAGGGGAAAGAGAAGGTAGATGAATCTAATGTGCGAAATACGGATTTGAAGTGCTAGAAATGTCAAGGGGTAGGTCATTATAGTAGAGATTGCCCAAATAGGAGAACGATGATCCTTCGAGAGGGAGAGTTTGTGACGGAGGATGAAGAGGAAGATGAGGTCATAGAGGAAGGAAAAGTAGAGTGTGAAAGTGATGAGTTTAGTGAAGAGGATCCTACTTATATGTCCTTAGTCACTAGGAGAGCTTTAAACACCCAAATTAAGGAGGATAGTCTAGACCAACGGGAGAACTTATTTCACACTAGGTGTCTTGTTCAATCTGTACCTTGTAGTGTGGTTATCGATAGTGGTAGTTGTACCAATGTTGTGAGTTCCATTCTGGTCAAGAGACTTAATTTAGAAACCAAACCCCATCCTAAACCATATAGGCTTCAATGGTTGAATGATTGTGGGGAGGTAAGGGTAAGTAGGCAAGCTCTTGTTTCTTTTACCATTGGGAAGTATGCTGATGATGTTTTGTGTGATGTTGTATCCATGCATGCTGGGGATTTATTGTTGGGGAGACCTTGGCAATTTGATCGTCGGGTAGTCTATGATGGGTATGCTAATCGTTACTCTTTTACTCATAATGGGAGAAAAACTACTCTTGTACCTTTGTCTCCAACAGACGTGTATATTGATCAATGTAAACTTGAAAAGAAAAGGCAAGAGGTCGATGCAAAAGCAAAAGGTTCAAAAGAAATGAAAGAAAAAGAATTGAGAGAAAAAAAAGAGTTGAGTGAAAAGCAAGTGACTAGCAATCGGCCTAGAGAGAAAAATGAGAGAAAAGCCAAAATAGTGAGCTTGTATGTTAGATCAAGTGAGGCTAGGAATGTTTTGCTCTCTAACCGGACCATTCTTGTACTTTTGTACAAAGGGTCTTGTTTTCTTACTAACGAGCTTAACCCTTCTTTGCCTAGTGTTTTTGTTACACTTTTGCAGGAGTTTGAAGATTTATTTCCCGAGGAGATGCCAAGTGGTTTGCCACCACTTAGAGGAATTGAGCACAAGATTGACTTCATTCCGGGAGCGACCATTCCAAATCGTCCAGCATATAGGACTAATCCAAAGGAGGCTGAAGAAATACAAAGGCAAGTAAGTGAACTCCTTGATAAAGGGTATGTGCGTGAGAGTTTGAGTCCATGTTCTGTTCCGGTTATTCTTGTGCCTAAGAAAGATGGATCATGGCGGATGTGTGTTGATTGTAGGGCTATAAACAAGATAACTATTAAGTATAGGCATCCAATTCCTAGATTAGATGATATGCTTGATGAGTTGCATGGATGTAGTCTATTTACTAAAATTGATTTGAAATCAGGTTATCATCAAATTCGCATGCATATTGGTGATGAATGGAAAACCGCTTTCAAAACTAAGTATGGCCTTTATGAGTGGTTAGTTATGCCTTTTGGATTGACTAATGCACCTAGTACATTCATGAGGTTAATGAATCATGTCTTGCGTGAATACTTAGGGAAGTTTGTGGTTGTGTATTTTGATGACATACTTGTTTATTCTAAATCCTTAGATGAGCATGTTGAGCATGTGCGTTCTGTTTTGATTACTTTGCGAAAAGAATGCTTGTATGCAAATTTTAAAAAAATGTAGCTTTTGTATGGAAAAAGTTAATTTTCTTGGATTTGTCGTTTCATCTAATGGTGTTGAGGTTGACGAGGAGAAGGTAAAGGCAATACGAGATTGGCCTACACCTAAAAGTGTAAGTGAGGTAAGAAGTTTTCATGGTCTTGCAGGATTTTATCGTAGGTTCATAAAGGATTTTAGTACTATTGCTTCACCTTTGAATGAACTTGTTAAAAAAAATGTTTCTTTTGAATGGGGAAAAGACCAAGAACTTGCTTTTAATACTTTGAAAGAAAAATTGAGTTCTGCTCCATTACTGGCATTACCTAATTTTGACTTAACTTTTGAAATTGAATGTGATGCTAGTGGTGTTGGAATAGGGGCTGTTTTAATGCAAAATCAAAGACCTTTAATGTTCTTTAGTGAAAAATTGAATGGTGCTTCTTTGAAGTATCCGACTTATGACAAAGAACTTTATGCTTTGGTTCGTGCATTACAAACTTGGCAACATTATCTTTGGCCTAAAGAGTTTGTTATTCATACTGATCATGAGAGTTTAAAACACTTGAGAGGTCAAGATAAGCTCAATCGTCGCCATGCTAAATGGGTGGAGTTCATCGAGTCATTTCCTTATGTCATTAAGTATAAACAAGGTAAAGAGAATGTTGTTGCTGATGCTTTGTCTCGAAGGTATGCTCTTTTTAACCGATTGAATGCTAAGTTTTTGGGTTTTGAGCATATAAAGTCTTTGTATCATCATGATGTGTTCTTTGCTCCTTTTGTTGAATCTTGTGAAAAAGGACTTGTTGTGGATGATTACATGTTGTTTGATGGATTTTTGTTTAGAAAAGGGAAACTTTGCATACCATTTTGTTCCATTCGTGAGTTACTTGTAAGGGAAGCTCATGGAGGTGGCTTAATGGCTCATTTTGGAGTTTCTAAAACTTATGATATGCTTGCTGAACACTTTTACTGGCCTAAAATGAGACATGATGTTAATAAAGTGTGTGCACGATGCATAACATGTAAACAAGCTAAGTCTAGGCTTCAACCACATGGTTTGTATTCACCTTTGCCCATTCCTAATGGTCCTTGGATTGATATATCAATGGATTTTGTTTTAGGCTTACCTAGAACTAGGAAAGGTAGGGATAGCATCTTTGTTGTGGTTGATAGATTTAGTAAAATGGCTCATTTTATTCCTTGTCACAAAACTGATGATGCAAAGCATATTGCTGATTTATTTTTTAGGGAGGTTGTGAGATTGCATGGTATTCCTAAAAGCATAGTAAGTGATCGTGATGTTAAATTTTTAAGTCACTTTTGGCGTGTTTTGTGGGGTAAATTGGGAACTAAGCTAGTGTATTCAACTACATGTCATCCACAAACGGATGGACAAACTGAGGTTGTTAATCGGACCATGACTACTATGCTTAGAGCTATTATCGACAAGAATCTTAAGACTTGGGAGGATTGTTTGCCATTCATAGAATTTGCATATAATAGGGCTGTACATAGCACTACTAAATGCACTCCTTTTGAAATTGTTTATGGCTTTAATCCTCTAACTCCTATTGATTTATTACCTATGCCCCCTAATGAGTTTGTGAGTTTTGATGCCAATGCAAAGGTTGACTTTGTTCATAAGCTGCACCAAAAAGTGAAAGAGAACATTGAGAAGCATAATTCCAAGGTTGCTTCAAGAATTAATAAGGGACGCAAGCTTTTAGTCTTCAAACCTGGAGATTGGGTTTGGGTGCATTTTCGAAAAGAAAGGTTTCCTACACAAAGAAGATCGAAACTTTTGCCCAGAGGAGATGGTCCTTTCCAAGTTCTTGAGCGCATCAATGACAATGCTTATAAAATTGATTTACCAGGTGAGTATGGTGTTAGTGCAACCTTTAATGTTGCTGACTTGAGTCCTTTTGATGTAGGTGATGGCTATGATTCGAGGACGAATCCTTCTGAAGAGGGAGAAGATGATGTGAACCAAGCTACATCTATTGTCATGCCTCAAGGTCCAATTACAAGGTCGAGAGCCAAGAAGATACAACAAGCATTAATCACCTATATTCAAGCTATGGTGAGCTCGACAAAGGACGTTCAAGGAGATGTTAGACTATTTCCCTACACTATTTCCAAAATTGAGATTCAAGATGGAGACACGTTAAATGCATTTTCACTTGCATTTAATGAACTATAGTTGGCTTTATGGAACTTAAGCTTAAACTACTCCAAGTGAAGCTTCAATTAATATGGGAGGTTACAAACAACTCAAAGCTGACCATTGGAGTTCAATTCTCGGATTTATGGCCCTCCATTATATAATTTTCAGTTTTTAAGTCTTTTTCATAACTTATAGGTTACATTTGAGTAGTGGCTGATTATGGGCTTTAATATTGTGGAGGTTACACTCTTAAATATGTCATTTAAGCTGAATTTAGGTTATATTTTGAAGGCTATAAAAAGCCATCTTGGATGTAACACAAACCAGAATATTTTTGAGCGAAATATATTGGGTTTTCTCTTAGCTTTGTGTTGAGCTGAGTTTTTTTCAAATTATGCAATTTCTTGTGTTTAGATCTTGCATGCTAGAGTCATTCAAGTGGTGTTGATCAAACCTCTTGTGGAGTGATTCGAATCACGAGTTTAGAAACAAGTTTTCTTTACTCTTGATATAGATCATCAAGGTAATCCGTTTCAAAACTTTTCCTTGGGTTGGTTCCATATTGTTCTTTGGGGTTTTCAGATTTGAGATCTAAAGGTCTTGTTTTTTAGCAAGGTTGTTAGATCCATTTCTTGGGAGTTTCATAACAGAGTTCTTGAGGTGGTTTGGAAGGCACATGGTCCAAACTTTACTCCGTTTATGTTTTTGAGAGCTCGGAACCCAAAGTTCGTCCCAATTAGAGTTTTTCATCTAGTTTGGACGAAGTTGGTCCAAACTTGCTCCGTTTGAGTTTCGAGAGAGTTTGGAACTCAAAGTTCGTCCCAATGAGAGTTCTTTCGGTGGTTTGGACGACACATGTTCCAAACTTTACTCCGTTTAAGTTTTTGAGAGCTCGGAACACAAAGTTCGTCCCAATGAGAGTTCTTCATCTAGTTTGGACGAAGTTGGTCCAAACTTTGCTCCGTTTGAGTTTCAAGAGAGTTTGGAACTCAAAGTTCTTCCGAATGAGAGTTCTTTAGGTGGTTTGGACGACACATGGTCCAAACTTTACTTCGTTTAAGTTTTTGAGAGCTCGGAACCCGAAGTTCGTCCGATTGAGAGTTCTTCAATTAGTATAGACGAAGTTGGTCCAAACTTTAATCCGTTTGAGTTTCAAGAGAGTTTGGAACTCAAAGTTCGTCCGAATGAGAGTTCTTTAGGTGGTTTGGACGACACATGGTCCAAACTTTACTCTGTTTAAGTTTTTGAGAGCTCGGAACCCAAAGTTCGTCCCAATGAGAGTTTTTCATCTAGTTTGGACGAAGTTGGTCCAAACTTTTCTCCGTTTTAGTTTCGAGAGAGTTTGGAACTCAAAGTTCCTCTCAATGAGAGTTCTTGAGGTGGTTTGGAAGGCACATGGTCCAAACTTTACTCCGTTTATGTTTTTGAGAGCTCGGAACCCAAAGTTCGTCCCAATTAGAGTTTTTCATCTAGTTTGGACGAAGTTGGTCCAAACTTGCTCCGTTTTAGTTTCGAGAGAGTTTGGAACTCAAAGTTCGTCCCAATGAGAGTTCTTTAGGTGGTTTGGACGAGACATGGTCCAAACTTTACTCTGTTTAAGTTTTTGAGAGCTCGGAACCCAAAGTTCGTCCCAATGAGAGTTTTTCATCTAGTTTGGACGAAGTTGGTCCAAACTTTGCTCCGTTTGAGTTTCGAGAGAGTTTGGAACTCAAAGTTTGTCCCAATGAGAGTTCTTTAGGTGGTTTGGATGACACATGTTCCAAACTTTACTCCGTTTAAGTTTTTGAGAGCTCGGAACCCAAAGTTCGTCCCAATGACAGTTTTTCATCTAGTTTGGACGAAGTTGGTGCAAACTTTGCTCCGTTTGAGTTTCGAGAGAGTTTGGAACTCAAAGTTCGTCTCAATGAGAGTTCTTGAGGTGGTTTGGAAGGCACATGGTCGAAACTTTACTCCGTTTATGTTTTTGAGAGCTCGAAACCCAAACTTCGTCCCAATTAGAGTTTTTCATCTTGTTTGGACGAAGTTGGTCCAAACTTGCTCCGTTTGAGTTTCGAGAGAGTTTGGATCTCAAAGTTTGTCCCAATGAGAGTTCTTTAGGTGGTTTGGACGACATATGTTCCAAACTTTACTCTGTTTAAGTTTTTGAGAGCTCGGAACCCAAAGCTCGTCCCAATGAGAGTTTTTCATGTAATTTGGACGAAGTTGGTCCAAACTTTGCTCCGTTTGAGTTTCAAGAGAGTTTGGAACTCAAAGTTCGTACGAATGAGAGTTCTTTAGGTGGTTTGGACGACACATGGTCCAAACTTTACTTCCTTTAAGTTTTTGAGAGCTCGGAACCCAAAGTTCGTCCCAATGACATGTTTTCATCTACTTTGGACGAAGTTGGTCCAAACTTTGCTCCGTTTGAGATTCGAGAGAGTTTGGAACTCAAAGTTCTTCCCAATGAGAGTTCTTTAGGTTGTTTGGACGACACATGGTCCAAACTGTACTTCGTTTAAGTTTTTGAGAGCTCGGAACCCATAGTTCGTCCCAATGAGAGTTTTTCATCTAGTTTGGACGAAGTTGGTGCAAACTTTGCTCCGTTTGAGTTTCGAGAGAGTTTGGAACTCAAAGTTCGACCCAATGAGAGTTCTTTAGGTGGTTTGGAAGACACATGGTCCAAACTTTACTCTGTTTAAGTTTTTGAGAGCTCGGAACCCAAAGTTCGTCCCAATGAGAGTTTTTCATCTAGTTTGGACGAAGTTGGTCCAAACTTTTCTCCGTTTGAGTTTCGAGAGAGTTTGGAACTCAAAGTTTGTCCCAATGAGAGTTCTTTAGGTGGTTTGGATGACACATGTTCCAAACTTTACTCCGTTTAAGTTTTTGAGAGCTCGGAACCCAAAGTTCGTCCCAATGACAGTTTTTCATCTAGTTTGGACGAAGTTGGTGCAAACTTTGCTCCGTTTGAGTTTCGAGAGAGTTTGGAACTCAAAGTTCGTCTCAATGAGAGTTCTTGAGGTGGTTTGGAAGGCACATGGTCCAAACTTTACTCCGTTTATGTTTTTGAGAGCTCGAAACCCAAACTTCGTCCCAATTAGAGTTTTTCATCTTGTTTGGACGAAGTTGGTCCAAACTTGCTCCGTTTGAGTTTCGAGAGAGTTTGGATCTCAAAGTTTGTCCCAATGAGAGTTCTTTAGGTGGTTTGGACGACATATGTTCCAAACTTTACTCCGTTTAAGTTTTTGAGAGCTCGGAACCCAAAGCACGTCCCAATGAGAGTTTTTCATCTAGTTTGGACGAAGTTGGTCCAAACTTTGCTCCGTTTGAGTTTCAAGAGAGTTTGGAACTCAAAGTTCGTACGAATGAGAGTTCTTTAGGTGGTTTGGACGACACATGGTCCAAACTTTACTTCCTTTAAGTTTTTGAGAGCTCGGAACCCAAAGTTCGTCCCAATGACATGTTTTCATCTACTTTGGACGAAGTTGGTCCAAACTTTGCTCCGTTTGAGATTCGAGAGAGTTTGGAACTCAAAGTTCGTCCCAATGAGAGTTCTTTAGGTGGTTTGGACGACACATGGTCCAAACTTTACTTCGTTTAAGTTTTTGAGAGCTCGGAACGCAAAGTTCGTCCCAATGAGAGTTCTTCATCTAGTTTGGACGAAGTTGGTCAAAACTTTGCTCCGTTTGAGTTTCAAGAGAGTTCGGAACTCATAGTTCGTCCGAATGAGAGTTCTTTAGGTGGTTTGGACGACACATGGTCCAAACTTTACTCCGTTTAAGTTTTTGAGAGCTCGGAACCCATAGTTCGTCCCAATGAGAGTTTTTCATCTAGCTTGGACGAAGTTGGTCCAAACTTTTCTCCGTTTTAGTTTCGAGAGAGTTTGGAACTCAAAGTTCGTCTCAATGAGAATTCTTTAGGTGGTTTGGAAGGCACATGGTCCAAACTTTACTCCGTTTATGTTTTTGAGAGCTCGGAACCCAAAGTTCGTCCCAATGAGAGTTTTTCATCTAGTTTGGACGAAGTTTGTCCAAACTTTGCTCCGTTTAAGTTTCGAGAGAGTTTTGAACTCAAACTTCGTCCAAATGAGAGTTGTTTAGGTGGTTTGGATGACACGTGGTCCAAACTTTACTCTGTTTAAATTTTTGAGAGCTTGGAACCCAAAGTTCGTCCCAATGTGAGTTTTTCATCTAGTTTGGACGATGTTGGTCCAAAATTTTCTCCGTTTGAGTTTCGAGAGAGTTTGGAGATCAAAGTTCGTCCCAATGAGAGTTCTTTAGGTGGTTTGGAAGGCACATGGTCCAAATTTTACTCCGTTTATGTTTTTGAGAGCTCGGAACCCAAAGTTCGTCCCAATGAGAGTTTTTCATCTAGTTTGGACGAAGTTGGTCCAAACTTTGCTCCGTTTGAGTTTCGAGAGAGTTTGGAACTCAAAGTTCGACCCAATGAGAGTTTTTTAGGTGGTTTGGACGACACATGGTCCAAACTTTACTCCGTTTAAGTTTTTGAGAGCTCGGAACCCAAAGTTCGTCCCAATGAGAGTTTTTCATCTAGTTTGGACGAAGTTGGTCCAAACTTTGCTCCGTTTGAGTTTCAAGAGAGTTTGGAACTCAAAGTTCGTACGAATGAGAGTTCTTTAGGTGGTTTGGACGACACATGGTCCAAACTTTACTTCCTTTAAGTTTTTGAGAGCTCGGAACACAAAGTTCATCCCAATGAGAGTTTTTCATCTAGTTTCGACGAAGTTGGTCCAAACTTTGCTCCGTTTGAGTTTCAAGAGAGTTTGGAACTCAAAGTTCGTCCGAATGAGAGTTCTTTAGGTGGTTTGGACGACACATGGTCCAAACTTTACTTCCTTTAAGTTTTTGAGACTCGGAACCCAAAGTTCGTCCCAATGAGAGTTTTTCATCTACTTTGGACGAAGTTGGTACAAACTTTGCTCCGTTTGAGATTCGAGAGAGTTTGGAACTCAAAGTTCGTCCCAATGAGAGTTCTTTAGGTGGTTTGGACGACACATGGTCCAAACTTTACTTCGTTTAAGTTTTTGAGAGCTCAGAACCCAAAGTTCGTCCCAATGAGAGTTCTTCATCTAGTTTGGACGAAGTTGGTCCAAACTTTTCTTCGTTTGAGTTTCAAGAGAGTTTGGAAATCAAAGTTCGTCCGAATGAGAGTTCTTTGGGTGGTTTGGACGACACATGGTCCAAACTTTACTCCGTTTAAGTTTTTGAGAGCTCGGAACCCATAGTTCGTCCCAATGAGAGTTTTTCATCTAGTTTGGACGAAGTTGGTCACAACTTTTCTCCGTTTTAGTTCGAGAGAGTTTGGAACTCAAAGTTCGTCCGAATGAGAGTTCTTTAGGTGGTTTGGACGACACATGTTCCAAACTTTACTCCGTTTAAGTTTTTGAGAGCTCGGAACCCAAAGTTCGTCCCAATGAGAGTTTTTCATCTAGTTTGGACGAAGTTGGTGCAAACTTTGCTCCGTTTGAGTTTCGAGTGAGTTTGGAACTCAAAGTTCGTCCCAATGAGAGTTCTTTAGGTGGTTTGGAAGACACATGGTCCAAACTTTACTCCGTTTAAGTTTTTGAGAGCTCGGAACCCAAAGTTCGTCCCAATGAGAGTTTTTAATCTAGTTTGGACGAAGTTGGTCCAAACTTTGCTCCGTTTGAGTTTCGAGAGAGTTTGGAACTCAAAGTTCGACCCAATGAGAGTTCTTTAGGTGGTTTGGACGACACATGGTCCAAACTTTACTCCGTTTAAGTTTTTGAGAGCTCGGAACCCAAAGTTCGTCCCAATGAGAGTTTTTCATCTAGTTTGGACGAAGTTGGTCCAAACTTTGCTCCGTTTGAGTTTCAAGAGAGTTTGGAACTCAAAGTTCGTACGAATGAGAGTTCTTTAGGTGGTTTGGACGACACATGGTCCAAACTTTACTTCCTTTAAGTTTTTGAGAGCTCGGAACCCAAAGTTCG
The DNA here is from genome assembly GCA_017139565.1 of Luffa aegyptiaca. Classification (NCBI taxonomy): domain Eukaryota; kingdom Viridiplantae; phylum Streptophyta; class Magnoliopsida; order Cucurbitales; family Cucurbitaceae; genus Luffa; species Luffa aegyptiaca. Next base: position 165,870 of record JAETGN010000099.1, on the reverse strand, counting down.
TCCCAATGAGAGTTTTTCATCTACTTTGGACGAAGTTGGTCCAAACTTTGCTCCGTTTGAGATTCGAGAGAGTTTGGAACTCAAAGTTCGTCCCAATGAGAGTTCATTAGGTGGTTTGGACGACACAGGGTCCAAACTTTACTTCGTTTAAGTTTTTGAGAGCTCGGAACCCAAAGTTCGTCCCAATGAGAGTTTTTCATCTAGTTTGGACGAAGTTGGTCCAAACTTTTCTCCGTTTGAGTTTTATCATTTAATAATTATAACTATTATAAGAATTAATCAATTTTAATTAACCATTCAAGCATGAATCTCCCTAAATTAATACAACTCTTATATTAATAAAACATGAAATTTCCCTCATGCATTTGAATTAATAAATAACACTTATTCAAATTAAACAAATGCATGAACATGCTTTCCTATGGTGGGGTTTTAAATATAAATGACATACATTATGCACATAAAATACTATTTAATTAAAACATACATTCAATAATGCATAATTAATTAAATTTACTAAAGTGAATTGGTTTTGGGATTTTTAATCAAGCAAAAATAAAAACTAAAATTATTACAATAATAATTTCAAATAGGGCTTGGACCGCTTCCGAACCATTCGAACCGATCCGAACCACCGTTGGATTGCTTGAACCGGACCATTTTACCGTTACGTGAAGAACGTACTTGAGCTGGAACTAAAAAACAGCATGCTGGAATTTTCGGCCAGCAGCGAGCAGTCTCCGAATTTCTTCAAATTGACGGCCTAAATGGACTCTATTGACTCTCAAATTTTACAGACTCCATATGAACACATTAAAGCCCATAAACATGTAGGCAATTACAATTAATTCCAACAAATTGACTAAAAATTAAAATCAATCCCAAAACCAATTTTCTTTAGTTTTTACACAGTTTCATCATATGAAAAGCTACCCACCAAGCATGATTAAGGCGAGAAGCCTCATGACACTAGACACATGGTGAAATTGCAACTCAAAGTAGATTCTAGGTGTTTAATTCACAACACATGCAACTAGTGCATGGTTGTGTTGTTTTCCACTATGCATCAACATGCAAGAGTGGGAATGCCACTAAATCCACTTAAAATTGAATCTAAATTCTCAATTTTCAGCTTGCAATTCATTCCTATTTCAATTCAAAATTGAAATTGATTTCTAGGCAATTAATTTGTACAATTCCAAGTAATTTTTACATGATTAATCCAATTAATCTTTATCACCTAGTGCCATGAATTATATATGATTCCTAATACATATATATGGTATTCAAAACACTTTTAAATACTCCATCTCTCATTTTCTAATTTAATTCATAATTAAATTATTGTGTCAAACACAATTTACGATAATACCCGTTTTCCCGATTTTGAACGATTCAAAGCTTCCTATCTTTTTGTTCTAGGCTTTGTTCCGATATGAGCTAGTAGGGGGACCTAATGGACCTATAGATCATGGGCTCCAACGATTCGAGGCTAACCGACTAATCTCATATCCAAGCTAGCCAACATTCGTTAACTACCGGGACACTCCACTGTAGCCCGATAGTTGCACTCCCCTCACTATAGATATATTTCCGTCCACTTGATTTAACCATGATTAGTAAGTCGATCCTTCACAGGTTGTTCGTATCTATAGCTAGGTCAAAAAGCCGTTTCACCCCTATAGTACTTCTAGTTCCTCAAGTCCCACTGATCCTCTAATGAACAATTGGTTTATGGTCCAACCAATAAACCGAGTCCCTCTCGGGCCAATGAGAGAGCGGGATCCCTTTGTTCAAGCCCCGGAGTCAGCACTTAAGGGAACAACCTCTCTACTATCCCTAATTCGGGTAGGAGTGAATTCCTTCTTGCACGACTATGTCCCCAGCTATCTACCCGTTCCTATCCCTGAAATGGGAGGCTTATTGAGTCGGCGATACTGAGCCACTCTCACCTATGCAGATCTAAGGATAAGCCCAAATAAACAGGAGTTCATAGATAGCTCAGGATTAAGATCGAGTTACCTAGGTCATCATATGAAATAGTCAGTCTCATCAGTAAACGGTGTTATAAAGCGAGAGCGACTTATTTCTCGGTCCTGGTCTTATGCAAACTCAATGCATAGGACGCCCCCACTCGCATGTCTCTACATGGACGATTTAGGATCACATCGTCTATACCATCTATAAAGCGAGCCGCGTCTCATAGTGTCCCCAGAATAAGGTATCTAGCCCTATCCCTATACTATAGACTGTTTTGGCTATTACTCGAGCTTGATCCACTTTTATGTCTCTACATAAAGCTCAAGTGTTCATCCTATAGCCATGGATCTTAGTTTATTGGATTTGGGTAATTATATGTGCAATTTGCTTTATTCAGTAATAACTTTACTGAATTAGTCTCGATAACGCCTTTATCGAATAAGTATATAATTCGTTTAACATTCACTATCTACGAGTTTTAGGACACCAATCCCAACAGTTTGGACGACACATGGTCCAAACTTTACTCCGTTTAAGTTTTTGAGAGCTCGGAACCCAAAGTTCGTCCCAATGAGAGCTTTTCTCTAGTTTGGACGAAGTTGGTCCAAACTTTGCTCTGTTTGCGTTTCGGAGTGTTTGGAACTCAAAGTTCGGCCCAATGAGAGTTCTTTATGTGGTTTGGACGACACATGGTCCAAAGTTTACTCCGTTTAAGTTTTTGAGAGCTCGGAACCCAAAGTCCGTCCCAATGAGAGTTTTTCATCTAGTTTGGACGAAGTTGGTCCAAACTTTGCCCCGTTTCAGTTTCGAGAGAGTTTGGAACTCAAAGTTCGTCCCAATGAGAGTTCTTTAGGTGGTTTGGACGACTCATGGTCCAAACTCTACTCCGTTTAAGTTTTTGAGAGCTCGGAACCCAAAGTTCGTCCCAATGAGAGTTTTTCATCTAGTTTGGACGAAGTTGATCCAAACTTTGCTCTGTTTGAGTTTCGAGAGAGTTTGGAACTCAAACTTCGTCCCAATGAGAGTTCTTTAAGTGGTTTGGACGACACATGGTCCAAACTTTACTCTGTTTAAGTTTTTGAGAGCTCGGAACCCAAAGTTCGTCCAAATGTGAGTTTTTCATCTAGCTTGGATGAATTTGGTCCAATCTTTGCTCCGATTGAGTTTCGAGGGAGTTTGGAACTCAAAGTTCGTCCCAATGAGAGTTCTTTAGGTTGCTTGACGACACATGGTCCAAACTTTACTCTGTTTAAGTTTTTGGGAGCTCGGAACCCAAAGTTCGTGCCAATGAGAGTCTTCATCCAGTTTGGACGAAGTTGGTCCAAACTTTGCTCCGTTTGAGTTTCGAGAGAGTTTGGAACTCAAACTTCGAAACAATGAGAGTTCTTTAGGTGGTTTGGACGACACATAGTCCAAACTTTAGTCCTTTTAAGTTTTTGAGAGCTCGGAACCCAAAAATCGTCCCAATGAGAGTTTTTCATCTAGTTTGGACAAAGTTTGCCCAAACTTTGCTCCGTTTGAGTTCTGAGAGAGTTTGAAACTCAAAGTTCGTCCCAATGAGAGTTCTTTAGGTGGTTTGGACGACACATGGTCCAAACTTTACTCCGTTTAAGTTTTTGAGAGCACGGAACCCAAAGTCCGTCCCAATGAGAGTTTTTCATCTAGTTTGGACGAAGTTGGTCCCAACTTTGCCTCGTTTGAGTTTCGAGAGAGTTTGGAACTCAAAGTTCGTCCCAATGAGAGTTCTTTAGGTGGTTTGGACGACACATGGTCCAAACTTTACTCCGTTTAAGTTTTTGAGAGCTCGGAACCCAAAGTCCGTCCCAATGAGAGTTTTTCATCTAGTTTGGACGAAGTTGGTCCAAACTTTGCCCCGTTTCAGTTTCGAGAGAGTTTGGAACTCAAAGTTCGTCCCAATGAGAGTTCTTTAGGTGGTTTGGACGACACATTGTCCAAACTCTACTCCGTTTAAGTTTTTGAGAGCTCGGAACCTAAAGTTTGTCCCAATGAGAGTTTTTCATCTAGTTTGGACGAAGTTGATCCAAACTTTGCTCTGTTTGAGTTTCGAGAGAGTTTGGAACTCAAACTTCGTCCCAATGAGAGTTCTTTAAGTGGTTTGGACGACATATGGTCCAAACTTTACTCTGTTTAAGTTTTTGAGAGCTCGGAACCCAAAGTTCATCCAAATGTGTGTTTTTCATCTAGTTTGGATGAATTTGGTCCAATCTTTGCTCCGATTGAGTTTCGAGGGAGTTTGGAACTCGAAGTTCGTCCCAATGAGAGTTCTTTAGGTTGTCTTGACGACACATGGTCCAAACTTTACTCCGTTTAACTTTTTGGGAGCTCGGAACCCAAAGTTCGTGCCAATGAGAGTCTTCATCCAGTTTGGACGAAGTTGGTCCAAACTTTGCTCCGTTTGAGTTTCGAGAGAGTTTGGAACTAAAACTTCGACCCAATGAGAGTTCTTTAGGTGGTTTGGACGACACATAGTCCAAACTTTAGTCCTTTTAAGTTTTGAGAGCTCGGAACCCAAAAATCGTCCCAATGAGAGTTTTTCATCTAGTTTGGACAAAGTTTGCCCAAACTTTGCTCCGTTTGAGTTCTGAGAGAGTTTGGAACTCAAAGTTCGTCCCAATGAGAGTTCGTTAGGTGGTTTGGACGACACATGGTCCAAACTTTACTCCGTTTAAGTTTTTGAGAGCACGGAACCCAAAGTCCGTCCCAATAACAGTTTTTCATCTAGTTTGGACGAAGTTGGTCCAAACTTTGCCTCGTTTGAGTTTCGAGAGAGTTTGGAACTCAAAGTTCGTCCCAATGAGAGTTCTTTAGGTGGTTTGGACGACACATGGTCCAAACTCTACTCCATTTAAGTTTTTGAGAGCTCGGAACCCAAAGTTCTTCCCAATGAGTGTTTTTCATCTAGTCTGGACGAAGTTGATCCAAACTTTGCTCTGTTTTAGTTTCGAGAGAGTTTGGAACTCAAACTTCGTCCCAATGAGAGTTCCTTAAGTGCTTTGGACGACACATGGTCCAAACTTTACTCTGTTTAAGTTTTTGAGAGCTCGGAACCCAAAGTTCGTCCAAATGTGAGTTTTTCATCTAGTTTCGACGAAGTTGGTCCAAACTTTGCTCCAATTGAGTTTCGAGAGAGTTTGGAACTCAAAGTTCGTCCCAATGAGAGTTCTTTAGGTGGTTTGGACAACACATGGTCCAAACTCTACTCCGTTTAAGTTTTTGAGAGCTCGGAACCCAAAGTTCGTCCCAATGAGAGTTTTTCATCTAGTTTGGACGAAGTTGATCCAAACTTTGCTCTGTTTGAGTTTCGAGAGAGTTTGGAACTCAAACTTCATCCCGATGACAGTTCTTTAAGTGGTTTGGACGACACATGGTCCAAACTTTACTCTGTTTAAGTTTTTGAGAGCTCGGAACCCAAAGTTCGTCCAAATGTGAGTTTTTCATCTAGTTTGGACGAAGTTGGTCCAAACTTTGCTCCGTTTGAGTTTCGAGAGAGTTTGGAACTCAAACTTCGACCCAATGAGAGTTCTTTAGGTGGTTTGGACGACACATAGTCCAAACTTTAGTCCTTTAAGTTTTTGAGAGCTCGGAACCCAAAAATCGTCCCAATGAGAGTTTTTCATCTAGTTTGGACAAAGTTTGCCCAAACTTTGCTCCGTTTGAGTTCTGAGAGAGTTTGGAACTCAAAGTTCGTCCCAATGAGAGTTCGTTAGGTGGTTTGGACGACACATGGTCCAAACTTTACTCCGTTTAAGTTTTTGAGAGCACGGAACCCAAAGTCCGTCCCAATGACAGTTTTTCATCTAGTTTGGACGAAGTTAGTCCAAACTTTGCTCCGTTTGAGTTTCGAGAGAGTTTGGAACTCAAACTTCGACCAAATGAGAGTTCTTTAGGTGGTTTGGACGACACATAGTCCAAACTTTAGTCCTTTAAGTTTTTGAGAGCTCGGAACCCAAAAATCGTCCCAATGAGAGTTTTTCATCTAGTTTGGACAAAGTTTGCCCAAACTTTGCTCCGTTTGAGTTCTGAGAGAGTTTGGAACTCAAAGTTCGTCCCAATGAGAGTTCGTTAGGTGGTTTGGACGACACATGGTCCAAACTTTACTCCGTTTAAGTTTTTGAGAGCACGGAACCCAAAGTCCGTCCCAATAACAGTTTTTCATCTAGTTTGGACGAAGTTGGTCCAAACTTTGCCTCGTTTGAGTTTCGAGAGAGTTTGGAACTCAAAGTTCGTCCCAATGAGAGTTCTTTAGGTGGTTTGGACGACACATGGTCCAAACTCTACTCCATTTAAGTTTTTGAGAGCTCGGAACCCAAAGTTCTTCCCAATGAGAGTTTTTCATCTAGTCTGGACGAAGTTGATCCAAACTTTGCTCTGTTTTAGTTTCGAGAGAGTTTGGAACTCAAACTTCGTCCCAATGAGAGTTCCTTAAGTGCTTTGGACGACACATGGTCCAAACTTTACTCTGTTTAAGTTTTTGAGAGCTCGGAACCCAAAGTTCGTCCAAATGTGAGTTTTTCATCTAGTTTCGACGAAGTTGGTCCAAACTTTGCTCCGATTGAGTTTCGAGAGAGTTTGGAACTCAAAGTTCGTCCCAGTGAGAGTTCTTTAGGTTTTCTTGACGACCATGGTCCAAACTTAAACTTTACTCCGTTTAAGTTTTCGGGAGCTCGGAACCCAAAGTTCGTGCCAATGAGAGTCTTCATCAAGTTTGGACGAAGTTGGTCCAAACTTTGCTCCGTTTGAGTTTCGAGAGAGTTTGGAACTCAAAGTTCCTCCCAATGAGAGTTCTGTAGGTGGTTTGGACGACACATGGTCCAAACTTTACTCCGTTTAAGTTTTTTAGAGCTCGGAACCAAAAGTTAGTCCTAATGAGAGTTTTTTTTTTTTCAAAGGTAGATGTATATAACTATGCAAAAAGGAGGACCTCATAGCCCGAGGCCAGGGCACAAAAAAACTAAGCTCACACCCCGAGCAGGGAAACAAAACTCAACAGACCAGGAGGAAAGCAAAACGACACACCCCAAGAACGGGGAACGCAAACAAGCTCACATCCCGAGCAGAGGAGAAAAATAAAAGACCTACGCACGCCATAAGGCTAACACACCAAGCAATAAAACAACAAAGCTCACACCCCGAGCAGGGAACTAATAATCACACTAAACCTATCATGACAACTAGTCATCAAAGGGAAGGTCTAAAGCACCCTTTGCCCACCTGGGGTCCACACTGAACTGAGGTGCATTTTGGCGGTTAAATAAACAGTAAACTGCGTATATGCAGGATCGAACCCCCACCATGGAGCAACCAAGGATAATAACTCACTCAGCCATTGAGCCAGGTGGTTGTTTGATAAAAAAATTTGGGCGGTTAAATAAACAGTAAACTGCGTATATGCAGGATCGAACCCCCACCATGGAGCAACCAAGGATAATAACTCACTCAGCCACTGAGCCAGGTGGTTGTTTGATAAAATTTTGATAATATGTAGGAAAGGGGGTTTGAACCACAAACCTTGTGGTTATCATGATAGGTTTAGTTTGGACAAAGTTGGTCCAAACTTTGCTCCGTTTGAGTTTCGAGAGAGTTTGGAACTCAAACTTCGTCCCAATGAGAGTTCTTTAGGTGGTTTGGACGACACATGGTCTAAACTCTACTCCGTTTAAGTTTTTGAGAGCTCGGAACCAAAATTCGTCCCAATGAGAGTTTTTCATCTAGTTTGGACGAAGTTGATCCAAACTTTGTTCTGTTTGAGTTTCGAGAGAGTTTGGAACTCAAACTTCGTCCCAATGAGAGTTCGTTAGGTGGTTTGGACGACACATGGTCCAAACTTTACTCCGTTTAAGTTTTTGAGAGCACGGAACCCAAAGTCCGTCCCAATGACAGTTTTTCATCTAGTTTGGACGAAGTTGGTCCAAACTTTGCCTCGTTTGAGTTTCGGGAGAGTTTGGAACTCAAAGTTCGTCCCAATGAGAGTTCTTTAGGTGGTTTTGACGACACATGGTCCAAACTCTACTGCATTTAAGTTTTTGAGAGCTCGGAACCCAAAGTTCTTCCCAATGAGAGTTTTTCATCTAGTCTGGACGAAGTTGATCCAAACTTTGCTCTGTTTTAGTTTCGAGAGAGTTTGGAACTCAAACTTCGTCCCAATGAGAGTTCCTTAAGTGCTTTGGACGACACATGGTCCAAACTTTACTCTTTTTAAGTTTTTGAGAGCTCGGAACCCAAAGTTCGTCCAAATGTGAGTTTTTCATCTAGTTTCGACGAAGTTGGTCCAAACTTTGCTCCGATTGAGTTTCAAGAGAGTTTGGAACTCAAAGTTCGTCCCAGTGAGAGTTCTTTAGGTTTTCTTGACGACACATGGTCCAAACTTTACTCCGTTTAAGTTTTCGGGAGCTCGGAACCCAAAGTTCGTGCCAATGAGAGTCTTCATCAAGTTTGGACGAAGTTGGTCCAAACTTTGCTCCGTTTGAGTTTCGAGAGAGTTTGGAACTCAAAGTTCCTCCCAATGAGAGTTCTGTAGGTGGTTTGGACGACACATGGTCCAAACTTTACTCCGTTTAAGTTTTTGAGAGCTCGGAACCCAAAGTTCGTCCCAATGAGAGTTTTTCATCTAGTTTGGACGAAGTTGATCCAAACTTTGCTCTGTTTGAGTTTCGAGAGAGTTTGGAACTCAAACTTCATCCCGATGACAGTTCTTTAAGTGGTTTGGACGACACATGGTCCAAACTTTACTCTGTTTAAGTTTTTGAGAGCTCGGAACCCAAAGTTCGTCCAAATGTGAGTTTTTCATCTAGTTTGGATGAATTTGGTCCAATCTTTGCTCCGATTGAGTTTCGAGGGAGTTTGGAACTCAAAGTTCGTCCCAATGAGAGTTCTTTAGGTGGTTTGGACGACACATGGTCCAAACCTTACTCCGTTTAAGTTTTTGAGAGCTCGGAACCAAAAGTTAGTCCTAATGAGAGTTTTTTTTTTTTCAAAGGTAGATGTATATAACTATGCAAAAAGGAGGACCTCATAGCCCGAGGCCAGGGCACAAAAAAACTAAGCTCACACCCCGAGCAGGGAAACAAAACTCAACAGACCAGAAGGAAAGCAAAACGACACACCCCAAGAACGGGGAACGCAAACAAGCTCACATCTCGAGCAGAGGAGAAAAATAAAAGACCTACGCACGCCATAAGGCTAACACACCAAGCAATAAAACAACAAAGCTCACACCCCGAGCAGGGAACTAATAATCACACTAAACCTATCATGACAACTAGTCATCAGAGGGAAGGTCTAAAGCACCCTTTGCCCACCTGGGGTCCACACTGAACTGAGGTGCATTTGGGCGGTTAAATAAACAGTAAACTGCGTATATGCAGGATCGAACCCCCACCATGGAGCAACCAAGGATAATAACTCACTCAGCCACTGAGCCAGGTGGTTGTTTGATAAAAAAATTTGGGCGGTTAAATAAACAGTAAACTGCGTATATGCAGGATCGAACCCCCACCATGGAGCAACCAAGGATAATAACTCACTCAGCCACTGAGCCAGGTGGTTGTTTGATAAAATTTTGATAATATGTAGGAAAGGGGGTTTGAACCACAAACCTTGTGGTTATCATGATAGGTTTAGTTTGGACAAAGTTGGTCCAAACTTTGCTCCGTTTGAGTTTCGAGAGAGTTTGGAACTCAAACTTCGTCCCAATGAGAGTTCTTTAGGTGGTTTGGACGACACATGGTCTAAACTCTACTCCGTTTAAGTTTTTGAGAGCTCGAAACCCAAAGTTTGTCCCAATGAGAGTTTTTCATCTAGTTTGGACGAAGTTGATCCAAACTTTGTTCTGTTTGAGTTTCGAGAGAGTTTGGAACTCAAACTTCGTCCCAATGAGAGTTCTTTAAGTGGTTTGGACGACACATGGTCCAAACTTTACTCTGTTTAAGTTTTTGAGAGCTCGGAACCCAAAGTTCGTCCAAATGTGTGTTTTTCATCTAGTTTGGATGAATTTGGTCCAATCTTTGCTCCGATTGAGTTTCGAGGGAGTTTGGAACTCGAAGTTCGTCCCAATGAGAGTTCTTTAGGTTGTCTTGACGACACATGGTCCAAACTTTAGTCCGTTTAAGTTTTTGGGAGCTCGGAACCCAAAGTTCGTGCCAATGAGAGTCTTCATCCAGTTTGGACGAAGTTGGTCCAAACTTTGCTCCGTTTGAGTTTCGAGAGAGTTTGGAACTCAAACTTCGACCCAATGAGAGTTCTTTAGGTGGTTTGGACGACACATAGTCCAAACTTTAGTCCTTTAAGTTTTTGAGAGCTCGGAACCCAAAAATCGTCCCAATGAGAGTTTTTCATCTAGTTTGGACAAAGTTTGCCCAAACTTTGCTCCGTTTGAGTTCTGAGAGAGTTTGGAACTCAAAGTTCGTCCCAATGAGAGTTCTTTAGGTGGTTTGGACGACACATGGTCCAAACTTTACTCCGTTTAAGTTTTTGAGAGCACGGAACCCAAAGTCTGTCCCAATGAGAGTTTTTCATCTAGTTTGGACGAAGTTGGTCCAAACTTTGCCTCGTTTGAGTTTCGAGAGAATTTGGAACTCAAAGTTCGTCCCAATGAGAGTTCTTTAGGTGGTTTGGACGACACATGGTCCAAACTCTACTCCGTTTAAGTTTTTGAGAGCTCGGAACCCAAAGTTCGTCCCAATGAGAGTTTTTCATCTAGTTTGGACGAAGTTGATCCAAACTTTGCTCTGTTTGAGTTTCGAGAGAGTTTGGAACTCAAACTTTGTCCCAATGAGAGTTCTTTAAGTGGTTTGGACGACACATGGTCCAAACTTTACTCTGTTTAAGTTTTTTAGAGCTTGGAACCCAAAGTTCGTCCAAATGTGTGTTTTTCATCTAGTTTGGATGAATTTGGTCCAATCTTTGCTCCGATTGAGTTTCGAGGGAGTTTGGAACTCGAAGTTCGTCCCAATGAGAGTTCTTTAGGTTGTCTTGACGACACATGGTCCAAACTTTAGTCCGTTTAAGTTTTTGGGAGCTCGGAACCCAAAGTTCGTCCCAATGAGAGTCTTCATCCAGTTTGGACGAAGTTGGTCCAAACTTTGCTCCGTTTGAGTTTCGAGAGAGTTTGGAACTCAAACTTCGACCAAATGAGAGTTCTTTAGGTGGTTTGGACGACACATAGTCCAAACTTTAGTCCTTTAAGTTTTTGAGAGCTCGGAACCCAAAAATCGTCCCAATGAGAGTTTTTCATCTAGTTTGGACAAAGTTTGCCCAAACTTTGCTTCGTTTGAGTTCTGAGAGAGTTTGGAACTCAAAGTTCGTCCAAATGAGAGTTCTTTAGGTGGTTTGGACGACACATGGTCCAAACTTTACTCCGTTTAAGTTTTTGAGAGCACGGAACCCAAAGTCCGTCCCAATGAGAGTTTTTCATCTAGTTTGGACGAAGTTGGTCCAAACTTTGCCTCGTTTGAGTTTCGAGAGAATTTGGAACTCAAAGTTCGTCCCAATGAGAGTTCTTTAGGTGGTTTGGACGACACATGGTCCAAACTTTACTCCGTTTAAGTATTTGAGAGCTCGGAACCAAAAGTTAGTCCCAATGAGAGTTTTTCATCTAGTTTGGACGAAGTTGGTCCAAACTTTTCACTGTTTGCGTTTCGGAGTGTTTGGAACTCAAAGTTCGGCCCAATGAGAGTTCTTTATGTGGTTTGGACGACACATGGTCCAAACTTTACACCGTTTAAGTTTTTGAGAGCTCGGAACCCAAAGTCCGTCCCAATGAGAGTTTTTCATCTAGTTTGGACGAAGTTGGTCCAAACTTTGCCCCGTTTCAGTTTCGAGAGAGTTTGGAACTCAAAGTTCGTCCCAATGAGAGTTCTTTAGGTGGTTTGGACGACACATGGTCCAAACTCTACTCCGTTTAAGTTTTTGAGAGCTCGGAACCCAAAGTTCGTCCCAATGAGAGTTTTTCATCTAGTTTGGACGAAGTTGATCCAAACTTTGCTCTGTTTGAGTTTCGAGAGAGTTTGGAACTCAAACTTTGTCCCAATGAGAGTTCTTTAAGTGGTTTGGACGACACATGGTCCAAACTTTACTCTGTTTAAGTTTTTGAGAGCTCGGAACCCAAAGTTCGTCCAAATGTGTGTTTTTCATCTAGTTTGGATGAATTTGGTCCAATCTTTGCTCCGATTGAGTTTCGAGGGAGTTTGGAACTCGAAGTTCGTCCCAATGAGAGTTCTTTAGGTTGTCTTGACGACACATGGTCCAAACTTTAGTCCGTTTAAGTTTTTGGGAGCTCGGAACCCAAAGTTCGTCCCAATGAGAGTCTTCATCCAGTTTGGACGAAGTTGGTCCAAACTTTGCTCCGTTTGAGTTTCGAGAGAGTTTGGAACTCAAACTTCGACCCAATGAGAGTTCTTTAGGTGGTTTGGACGACACATAGTCCAAAATTTAGTCCTTTAAGTTTTTGAGAGCTCGGAACCCAAAAATCGTCCCAATGAGAGTTTTTCATCTAGTTTGGACAAAGTTTGCCCAAACTTTGCTCCGTTTGAGTTCTGAGAGAGTTTGGAACTCAAAGTTCGTCCCAATGAGAGTTCTTTAGGTGGTTTGGACGACACATGGTCCAAACTTTACTCCGTTTAAGTTTTTGAGAGCACGGAACCCAAAGTCCGTCCCAATGAGAGTTTTTCATCTAGTTTGGACGAAGTTGGTCCAAACTTTGCCTCGTTTGAGTTTCGAGAGAGTTTGGAACTCAAAGTTCGTCCCAATGAGAGTTCTTTAGGTGGTTTGGACGACACATGGTCCAAACTTTACTTCGTTTAAGTTTTTGAGAGCTCGAAACCAAAAGTTAGTCCCAATGAGAGTTTTTCATCTAGTTTGGACGAAGTTGGTTTAAACTTTGCATTGTTTGCGTTTCGGAGTGTTTGGAACTCAAAGTTCGGCCCAATGAGAGTTCTTTATGTGGTTTGGACGACACATGGTCCAAACTTTACTCCGTTTAAGTTTTTGAGAGCTCGGAACCCAAAGTCCGTCCCAATGAGAGTTTTTCATCTAGTTTGGACGAAGTTGGTCCAAACTTTGCCCCGTTTCAGTTTCGAGAGAGTTTGGAACTCAAAGTTCGTCCCAATGAGAGTTCTTTAGGTGGTTTGGACGACACATGGTCAAAACTCTACTCCGTTTTAGTTTTTGAGAGCTCGGAACCCAAAGTTCGTCCCAATGAGAGTTTTTCATCTAGTTTGGACGAAGTTGATCCAAACTTTGCTCTGTTTGAGTTTCGAGAGAGTTTGGAACTCAAACTTCGTCCCAATGAGAGTTCTTTAAGTGGTTTGGACGACACATGGTCCAAACTTTACTCTGTTTAAGTTTTTGAGAGCTCGGAACCCAAAGTTCGTCCAAATGTGTGTTTTTCATCTAGTTTGGATGAATTTGGTCCAATCTTTGCTCCGATTGAGTTTCGAGGGAGTTTGGAACTCGAAGTTCGTCCCAATGAGAGTTCTTTAGGTTGTCTTGACGACACATGGTCCAAACTTTACTCCGTTTAAGTTTTTGGGAGCTCGGAACCCAAAGTTCGTGCCAATGAGAGTCTTCATCCAGTTTGGACGAAGTTGGTCCAAACTTTGCTCCGTTTGAGTTTCGAGAGAGTTTGGAACTCAAACTTCGACCCAATGAGAGTTCTTTAGGTGGTTTGGACGACACATAGTCCAAACTTTAGTCCTTTAAGTTTTTGAGAGCTCGGAACCCAAAAATCGTCCCAATGAGAGTTTTTCATCTAGTTTGGACAAAGTTTGCCCAAACTTTGCTCCGTTTGAGTTCTGAGAGAGTTTGGAACTCAAAGTTCGTCCCAATGAGAGTTCTTTAGGTGGTTTGGACGACACATGGTCCAAACTTTACTCCGTTTAAGTTTTTGAGAGCACGGAACCCAAAGTTCGTCCCAATGAGAGTTTTTCATCTAGTTTGGACGAAGTTGGTCCAAACTTTGCCTCGTTTGAGTTTCGAGAGAGTTTGGAACTCAAAGTTCGTCCCAATGAGAGTTCTTTAGGTGGTTTGGACGACACATGGTCCAAACTTTACTTCGTTTAAGTTTTTGAGAGCTCGAAACCAAAAGTTAGTCCCAATGAGAGTTTTTCATCTAGTTTGGACGAAGTTGGTTTAAACTTTGCATTGTTTGCGTTTCGGAGTGTTTGGAACTCAAAGTTCGGCCCAATGAGAGTTCTTTATGTGGTTTGGACGACACATGGTCCAAACTTTACTCCGTTTAAGTTTTTGAGAGCTCGGAACCCAAAGTTCGTCCCAATGAGAGTTTTTCATCTAGTTTGGACGAAGATTGTCCAAACTTTGCCCCGTTTCAGTTTCGAGAGAGTTTGGAACTCAAAGTTCGTCCCAATGAGAGTTCTTTAGGTGGTTTGGACGACACATGGTCAAAACTCTACTCCGTTTTAGTTTTTGAGAGCTCGGAACCCAAAGTTCGTCCCAATGAGAGTTTTTCATCTAGTTTGGACGAAGTTGATCCAAACTTTGCTCTGTTTGAGTTTCGAGAGAGTTTGGAACTCAAACTTCGTCCCAATGAGAGTTCTTTAAGTGGTTTGGACGACACATGGTCCAAACTTTACTCTGTTTAAGTTTTTGAGAGCTCGGAACCCAAAGTTCGTCCAAATGTGTGTTTTTCATCTAGTTTGGATGAATTTGGTCCAATCTTTGCTCCGATTGAGTTTCGAGGGAGTTTGGAACTCGAAGTTCGTCCCAATGAGAGTTCTTTAGGTTGTCTTGACGACACATGGTCCAAACTTTACTCCGTTTAAGTTTTTGGGAGCTCGGAACCCAAAGTTCGTGCCAATGAGAGTCTTCATCCAGTTTGGACGAAGTTGGTCCAAACTTTGCTCCGTTTGAGTTTCGAGAGAGTTTGGAACTCAAACTTCGACCCAATGAGAGTTCTTTAGGTGGTTTGGACGACACATAGTCCAAACTTTAGTCCTTTAAGTTTTTGAGAGCTCGGAACCCAAAAATCGTCCCAATGAGAGTTTTTCATCTAGTTTGGACAAAGTTTGCCCAAACTTTGCTCCGTTTGAGTTCTGAGAGAGTTTGGAACTCAAAGTTCGTCCCAATGAGAGTTCTTTAGGTGGTTTGGACGACACATGGTCCAAACTTTACTCCGTTTAAGTTTTTGAGAGCACGGAACCCAAAGTTCGTCCCAATGAGAGTTTTTCATCTAGTTTGGACGAAGTTGGTCCAAACTTTGCCTCGTTTGAGTTTCGAGAGAGTTTGGAACTCAAAGTTCGTCCCAATGAGAGTTCTTTAGGTGGTTTGGACGACACATGGTCCAAACTTTACTTCGTTTAAGTTTTTGAGAGCTCGAAACCAAAAGTTAGTCCCAATGAGAGTTTTTCATCTAGTTTGGACGAAGTTGGTTTAAACTTTGCATTGTTTGCGTTTCGGAGTGTTTGGAACTCAAAGTTCGGCCCAATGAGAGTTCTTTATGTGGTTTGGACGACACATGGTCCAAACTTTACTCCGTTTAAGTTTTTGAGAGCTCGGAACCCAAAGTTCGTCCCAATGAGAGTTTTTCATCTAGTTTGGACGAAGATTGTCCAAACTTTGCCCCGTTTCAGTTTCGAGAGAGTTTGGAACTCAAAGTTCGTCCCAATGAGAGTTCTTTAGGTGGTTTGGACGACACATGGTCAAAACTCTACTCCGTTTTAGTTTTTGAGAGCTCGGAACCCAAAGTTCGTCCCAATGAGAGTTTTTCATCTAGTTTGGACGAAGTTGATCCAAACTTTGCTCTGTTTGAGTTTCGAGAGAGTTTGGAACTCAAACTTCGTCCCAATGAGAGTTCTTTAAGTGGTTTGGACGACACATGGTCCAAACTTTACTCTGTTTAAGTTTTTGAGAGCTCGGAACCCAAAGTTCGTCCAAATGTGTGTTTTTCATCTAGTTTGGATGAATTTGGTCCAATCTTTGCTCCGATTGAGTTTCGAGGGAGTTTGGAACTCGAAGTTCGTCCCAATGAGAGTTCTTTAGGTTGTCTTGACGACACATGGTCCAAACTTTACTCCGTTTAAGTTTTTGGGAGCTCGGAACCCAAAGTTCGTGCCAATGAGAGTCTTCATCCAGTTTGGACGAAGTTGGTCCAAACTTTGCTCCGTTTGAGTTTCGAGAGAGTTTGGAACTCAAACTTCGACCCAATGAGAGTTCTTTAGGTGGTTTGGACGCACATAGTCCAAACTTTAGTCCTTTAAGTTTTTGAGAGCTCGGAACCCAAAAATCGTCCCAATGAGAGTTTTTCATCTAGTTTGGACAAAGTTTGCCCAAACTTTGCTCCGTTTGAGTTCTGAGAGAGTTTGGAACTCAAAGTTCGTCCCAATGAGAGTTCTTTAGGTGGTTTGGACGACACATGGTCCAAACTTTACTCCGTTTAAGTTTTTGAGAGCACGGAACCCAAAGTCTGTCCCAATGAGAGTTTTTCATCTAGTTTGGACGAAGTTGGTCCAAACTTTGCCTCGTTTGAGTTTCGAGAGAGTTTGGAACTCAAAGTTCGTCCCAATGAGAGTTCTTTAGGTGGTTTGGACGACACATGGTCCAAACTTTACTTCGTTTAAGTTTTTGAGAGCTCGGAACCAAAAGTTAGTCCCAATGAGAGTTTTTCATCTAGTTTGGACGAAGTTGGTTTAAACTTTGCATTGTTTGCGTTTCGGAGTGTTTGGAACTCAAAGTTCGGCCCAATGAGAGTTCTTTATGTGGTTTGGACGACACATGGTCCAAACTTTACTCCGTTTAAGTTTTTGAGAGCTCGGAACCCAAAGTTCGTCCCAATGAGAGTTTTTCATCTAGTTTGGACGAAGTTGGTCCAAATTTTGCCCCGTTTCAGTTTCGAGAGAGTTTGGAACTCAAAGTTCGTCCCAACGAGAGTTCTTTAGGTGGTTTGGACGACACATGGTCAAAACTCTACTCCGTTTAAGTTTTTGAGAGCTCGGAACCCAAAGTTCGTCCCAATGAGAGTTTTTCATCTAGTTTGGACGAAGTTGATCCAAACTTTGCTCTGTTTGAGTTTCGAGAGAGTTTGGAACTCAAACTTCGTCCCAATGAGAGTTCTTTAAGTGGTTTGGACGACACATGGTCCAAACTTTACTCTGTTTAAGTTTTTGAGAGCTCGGAACCCAAAGTTCGTCCAAATGTGAGTTTTTCATCTAGTTTGGATGAATTTGGTCCAATCTTTGCTCCGATTGAGTTTCGAGGGAGTTTGGAACTCAAATTTCATCCCAATGAGAGTTCTTTAGGTTGTCTTGACGACACATGGTCCAAACTTTACTCCGTTTAAGTTTTTTGGAGCTCGGAACCCAAAGTTCGTGCCAATGAGAGTCTTCATCCAGTTTGGACGAAGTTGGTCCAAACTTTGCTCCGTTTGAGTTTCGAGAGAGTTTGGAACTCAAACTTCGACCCAATGAGAGTTCTTTAGGTGGTTTGGACGACACATAGTCCAAACTTTAGTCCTTTAAGTTTTTGAGAGCTCGGAACCCAAAAATCGTCCCAATGAGAGTTTTTCATCTAGTTTGGACAAGGTTTGCCCAAACTTTGCTCCGTTTGAGTTTTGAGAGAGTTTGGAACTCCAAGTTCGTCCCAATGAGAGTTCTTTAGGTGGTTTGGACGACACATGGTCCAAACTTTACTCCGTTTAAGTTTTTGAGAGCACGGAACCCAAAGTCCGACCCAATGAGAGTTTTTCATCTAGTTTGGACGAAGTTGGTCCAAACTTTGCCTCGTTTGAGTTTCGAGAGAGTTTGGAACTCAAAGTTCGTCCCAATGAGAGTTCTTTAGGTGGTTTGGACGACACATGGTCCAAACTCTACTCCATTTAAGATTTTGAGAGCTCGGAACCTAAAGTTCGTCCCAATGAGAGTTTTTCATCTAGTTTGGACGAAGTTGATCCAAACTTTGCTCTGTTTGAGTTTCGAGAGAGTTTGGAACTCAAACTTCGTCCCAATGAGAGTTCCTTAAGTGCTTTGGACGACACATGGTCCAAACATTTCTCTGTTTAAGTTTTTGAGAGCTCAGAACCCAAAGTTCGTCCAAATGTGAGTTTTTCATCTAGTTTCGACGAAGTTGGTCCAAACTTTGCTCCGATTGAGTTTCGAGAGAGTTTGGAACTCAAAGTTCGTCCCAGTGAGAGTTCTTTAGGTTTTCTTGACGACACATGGTCCAAACTTTACTCCGTTTAAGTTTTCGGGAGCTCGGAACCCAAAGTTCGTGCCAATGAGAGTCTTCATCAAGTTTGGACGAAGTTGGTCCAAACTTTGCTCCGTTTGAGTTTCGAGAGAGTTATGAACTCAAAGTTCGTCCCAATGAGAGTTCTTTGGGTGGTTTGGACGACACATGGTCCAAACTTTACTCCGTTTAAGTTTTTGAGAGCTCGGAACCCAAAGTTCGTCCCAATGAGAGTTTTTCATCTAGTTTGGACGAAGTTTGCCCAAACCTTGCTCCGTTTGAGTTTCGAGAGAGTTTGGATCTCAAAGTTCGTCCCAATGAGAGTTCTTTAGGTGGTTTGGAGGACACATGGTCCAAACTTTACTCCGTTTAAGTTTTTGAGAGCTCGGAACCAAAAGTTAGTCCTAATGAGAGTTTTTCATCTAGTTTGGACGAAGTGGGTCCAAACTTTGCTCTGTTTGCGTTTCGGAGTGTTTGGAACTCAAAGTTCGGCCCAATGAGAGTTCTTTATGTGGTTTGGACGACGCATGGTCCAAACTTTACTCCGTTTAAGTTTTTGAGAGCTCGGAACCCAAAGTTCGTCCCAATGAGAGTTTTTCATCTAGTTTGGACGAAGTTTGCCCAAACCTTGCTCCGTTTGAGTTTCGAGAGAGTTTGGATCTCAAAGTTTCTCCCAATGAGAGTTCTTTAGGTGGTTTGGACGACACATGGTCCAAACTTTACTCCGTTTAAGTTTTTGAGAGCTCGGAACCAAAAGTTAGTCCTAATGAGAGTTTTTCATCTAGTTTGGACAAAGTTGGTCCAAACTTTGCTCCGTTTGAGTTTCGAGAGAGTTTGGAACTCAAACTTCGTCCCAATGAGAGTTCTTTTGGTGGTTTGGACGACACATTGTCCAAACTTTACTCTGTTTAAGTTTTTGAGAGCTCGGAACCCAATGTTCGTCGCAATGAGAATTTTTCATAAAGTTTGGACGAAGTGGGTCCAAACTTTGCTTTGTTTGAGTTTCGGAGAGTTTGGAACTCAAAGTTCGGCCCAATGAGAGTTCTTTATGTGGTTTGGACGACACATGGTCCAAACTTTACTCCGTTTAAGTTTTTGAGTGCTCGGAACCCAAAGTTCGTCCCAATGAGAGTTTTTCATCTAGTTTGGACGAAGTGGGTCCAAACTTTGCTCTGTTTGCGTTTCGGAGTGTTTGGAACTCAAAGTTCGTCCCTATGAGAGTTCTTTAGGTGGTTTGGACGACACATTGTCCAAACTTTACTCCGTTTAAGTTTTTGAGAGCTCGGAACCCAATGTTCGTCCCAATGAGAATTTTTCATAAAGTTTGGACGAAGTGGGTCCAAACTTTGCTTTGTTTGAGTTTCGGAGAGTTTGGAACTCAAAGTTCGGTTCAATGAGAGTTCTTTATGTGATTTGGACGACACATGGTCCAAACTTTACTCCGTTTAAGTTTTTGAGAGCTCGGAACCCAAAGTTCGTCCCAATGAGAGTTTTTCATCTAGTTTGGACGAAGTTGATCCAAACTTTTCTCTGTTTGAGTTTCGAGAGAGTTTGGAACTCAAACTTCGTCCCAATGAGAGTTCTTTAAGTGGTTTGGACGACACATGGTCCAAACTTTACTCTGTTTAAGTTTTTGAGAGCTCGGAACCCAAAGTTC
The DNA here is from genome assembly GCA_017139565.1 of Luffa aegyptiaca. NCBI lineage: Eukaryota > Viridiplantae > Streptophyta > Magnoliopsida > Cucurbitales > Cucurbitaceae > Luffa > Luffa aegyptiaca. The sequence goes on along the minus strand of JAETGN010000099.1, from coordinate 146,039 downwards.
GTCGAAATGTGTGTTTTTCATCTAGTTTCGACGAAGTTGGTCCAAACTTTGCTCCGATTGAGTTTCGAGAGAGTTTGGAACTCAAAGTTCGTCCCAATGAGAGTTCTTTAGGTTTTCTTGACGACACATGGTTCAAACTTTACTCCGTTTAAGTTTTTGGGAGCCCGGAACCCAAAGTTCGTGCCAATGAGAGTCTTCATCCAGTTTGGACGAAGTTGGTCAAAACTTTGCTCCGTTTGAGTTTCGAGAGAGTTTGGAACTCAAACTTCGACCCAATGAGAGTTCTTTAGGTGGTTTGGACGACACATGGTCCAAACTTTAGTCCTTTTAAGTTTTTGAGAGCTTGGAACCCAAAAATCGTCCCAATGAGAGTTTTTCATCTAGTTTGGACGAAGTGATAAGAATCATGGATGTCCAAGCGCTCGTATTTTGAAGACACATTTAATATCTTAAGTCATCAACTTTTGTTTGTAATTTTTTAACTTTTGGGCTTCCAAAACGTGGTTTCAATGTTAGATTCATTAGTGGGGAGTTACTTTGTAGGCCAATTATGGTCATGAATGCTTTGTAGCTTTTAATTTGGGGATTTGAAAGGTTGGGGGTTTCATTCACACAAAGGCTATAAAAAGCCTCATTCTAGCATGTAAAATTCAGATTAAGTTGAATGAAAAGTGTTCTCTCATATTTCAGATTTTTCTTAGAAATCCCTTTTCTAGGATTCTTGCAATTCTTGTGACAGATTGCATTTTGAGCCATTCAATCCGGCCTTGATCAAGTTTGATTGTGGAATGACTCAATCTAGAACAAGATTTCCAATCTTGCTTCTAGATCATTGATCATAAGAGGTAATCAATTTCTAGCTTTTTCTCTTGGTTGGTTCTAATTTGTGTAAGGAGGTGTTAATCTCTTTGTTTCAAGGGTTCTTGCTCCACAAAAGCTTGGATCTTTGGGCTGAGAATTAGGGTTGCCTTATCACGAAGTTTGCCCAAACTTTGCTCCGTTTGAGTTCTGAGAGAGTTTGGAACTCAAAGTTCGTCCCAATGAGAGTTCTTTAGGTGGTTTGGACGACACATGGTCCAAACTTTACTCCGTTTAAGTTTTTGAGAGCTCGGAACCCAAAGTTCGTCCCAATGAGAGTTTTTCATCTAGTTTGGACGAAGTGGGTCCAAACTTTGCTCTGTTTGCGTTTTGGAGTGCTTGGAACTCAAAGTTCGGCCCAATGAGAGTTCTTTATGTGGTTTGGACGACACATGGTCCAAACTTTACTCCGTTTAAGTTTTTGAGAGCTCGGAACCCAAAGTTCGTCCCAATGAGAGTTTTTCATCTAGTTTGGACGAAGTTGGTCCAAACTTTGCTCCCTTTGAGTTTCGGAGAGTTTGGAACTCAAAGTTCGGCTCAATGAGAGTTCTTTAAGTTGTTTCGATGACACATGGTCCAAAATTTACTCCGTTTAAGTTTTTGAGAGCTCGGAACCCAAAGTTCGTCCCAATGAGAGTTTTTCATCTAGTTTGGACGAAGTTTGCCCAAACTTTGCTCCGTTTGAGTTTCGAGAGAGTTTGGAACTCAAAGTTCGTCCCAATGAGAGTTCTTTAGGTGGTTTGGACAACAAATGGTCCAAACTTTACTCCGTTTAAGTTTTTGAGAGCTCGGAACCCAAAGTTCGTCACAATGAGAGTTTCTCATCTAGTTTGGACCTAGTTGGTCCAAACTTTGCTCCGTTTGAGTTTCGAGAGAGTTTGGATCTCAAAGTTCGTCCCTATGAGAGTTCTTTAGGTGGTTTGGACGACACATGGTCCAAACTTTACTCCGTTTAAGTTTTTGAGAGCTCGGAACCAAAAGTTAGTCCCAATAAGAGTTTTTCATCTAGTTTGGACAAAGTTGGTCCAAACTTTGCTCCGTTTGAGTTTCGAGAGAGTTTGGAACTCAAACTTCGTCCCAATGAGAGTTCTTTAGGTGGTTTGGGCGACACATTGTCCAAACTTTACTCTGTTTAAGTTTTTGAGTGCTCGGAACCGAAAGTTAGTCCCAATGAGAGTTTTTCATCTAGTTTGGACAAAGTTGGTCCAAACTTTGCTCCGTTTGAGTTTCGAGAGAGTTTGGAACTCAAAGTTCGTCCCTATGAGAGTTCTTTAGGTGGTTTGGACGACACATGGTCCAAACTTTACTCCGTTTAAGTTTTTGATTGCTCGGAACCGAAAGTTAGTCCCAATGAGAGTTTTTCATCTAGTTTGGAAAAAGTTGGTCCAAACTTTTCTCCGTTTGAGTTTCGGGAGAGTTTGGAACTCAAACTTCGACCCAATGAGAGTTCTTTAGGTGGTTTGGACGACACATTGTCCAAACTTTACTCCGTTTAAGTTTTTGAGAGCTCGGAACCCAATGTTCATCCCAATGAGAATTTTTCATAAAGTTTGGACGAAGCGGGTCCAAACTTTGCTTTGTTTGAGTTTCGGAGAGTTTGGAACTCAAAGTTCGGCGCAATGAGAGTTCTTTATGTGGTCTGGACGACACATGGTCCAAACTTTACTCCGTTTAAGTTTTTGAGAGCTCGGAACCCAAAGTTCGTCCCAATGAGAGTTTTTTATCTAGTTTGGACGAAGTTGATCCAAACTTTGCTCCGTTTGAGTTTCGAGAGAGTTTGGAACTCAAAGTTCGTCCCTATGAGAGTTCTTTAGGTGGTTTTGACGACACATGGTCCAAACTTTACTCCGTTTAAGTTTTTGAGAGCTCGGAACCAAAAGTTCGTCCCAGTGAGAGTTTTTCATCTAGTTTGGACGAAGTTGGTCCAAACTTTGCTCCGTTTGAGTTTCGAGAGAGTTTGAAACTGAAACTTCGTCCCAATGAGAGTTCTTTAGGTGGTTTGGACGAAACATGGTCCAAACTTTACTCCGTTTAAGTTTTTGATAGCTCGGAACCAAAAGTTAGTCCCAATGAGAGTTTTTCATCTAGTTTGGACAAAGTTGGTCCAAACTTTGCTCCGTTTGAGTTTCGAGAGAGTTTGGAACTCAAACTTCGTCCTAATGAGAGTTCTTTAGGTGGTTTGGACGACACATTGTCCAAACTTTACTCCGATTAAGTTTTTGAGAGCTCGGAACCCAATGTTCGTCCCAATGAGAATTTTTCATAAAGTTTTGACGAAGTGGGTCCAAACTTTGCTTTGTTTGAGTTTCGGAGAGTTTGGAACTCAAAGTTCGGCCCAATGAGAGTTCTTTATGTGGTTTGGACGACACATGGTCCAAACTTTACTCCGTTTAAGTTTTTGAGAGCTCGGAACCGAAATTTCGTCCCAATGAGAGTTTTTCATCTAGTTTGGACGAAGTTGATCCAAACTTTGCTCCGTTTGAGTTTCGAGACAGTTTGGAACTCAAACTTCGTCCCAATGAGAGTTCTTTAGGTGGTTTGGAGGACAAATGGTCCAAACTTTACTCTGTTTAAGTTTTTGAGAGGTGGGAACCCAAAGTTCGTCCAAATGTGAGTTTTTCATCTAGTTTGGACGAAGTTGGTCCAAACTTTGCTCCGTTTGAGTTTCGAGAGAGTGTGGAACTCAAACTTCGTCCCAATGAGAGTTCTTTAGGTGGTCGTGACGACACATGGTCCAAACTTTACTTCGTTTATGTTTTTGAGAGCTCGGAACCCAAAGTCCGTCCCAATGAGAGTTTTTCATCTAGTTTGGACGAAGTTGGTCCAAACTTTTCTCTGTTTGAGTTTCGAGAGAGTTTGAAACTCAAACTTCGTCCCAATGAGAGTTCTTTAGGTGGTTTGGACGACACATTGTCCAAACTTTACTCCGTTTAAGTTTTTGAGAGCTCGAAACCCAATGTTCGTCCCAATGAGATTTTTTCATAAAGTTTGGATGAAGTGGGTCCAAACATTGCTTTGTTTGAGTTTCGGAGAGTTTGGAACTCAAAGTTCGGCCCAATGAGAGTTCTTTATGTGGTTTGGACGACACATGGTCTAAACTTTACTCCGTTTAAGTTTTTGAGAGCTCGGAACCGAAATTTCGTCCCAATGAGAGTTTTTCATCTAGTTTGGACGAAGTTGATCCAAACTTTGCTCCGTTTGAGTTTCGAGAGAGTTTGGAACTCAAACTTCGTCCCAATGAGAGTTCTTTAGGTGGTCGTGACGACACATGGTCCAAACTTTACTTCGTTTATGTTTTTGAGAGCTCGGAACCCAAAGTCCGTCCCAATGAGAGTTTTTCATCTAGTTTGGACGAAGTTGGTCCAAACTTTTCTCTGTTTGAGTTTCGAGAGAGTTTGAAACTCAAACTTCGTCCCAATGAGAGTTCTTTAGGTGGTTTGGACGACACATTGTCCAAACTTTACTCCGTTTAAGTTTTTGAGAGCTCGAAACCCAATGTTCGTCCCAATGAGATTTTTTCATAAAGTTTGGATGAAGTGGGTCCAAACATTGCTTTGTTTGAGTTTCGGAGAGTTTGGAACTCAAAGTTCGGCCCAATGAGAGTTCTTTATGTGGTTTGGACGACACATGGTCCAAACTTTACTCCGTTTAAGTTTTTGAGAGCTCGGAACCCAAAGTTCGTCCCAATGAGAGTTTTTCATCTAGTTTGGACGAAGTTGATCCAAACTTTTCTCCGTTTGAGTTGTGAGAGAGTTTGGAACTCAAAGTTCGTCCCAATGAGAGTTCTTTAGGTGGTTTGGACGACACATGGTCCAAACTCTACTTCGTTTAAGTTTTTGAGAGCTCGGAACCCAAATTTCGTCCCAATGAGAGTTTTTCATCTAGTTTGGACGAAGTTGGTCCAAACTTTGCTCCGTTTGAGTTGTGAGAGAGTTTGAAACTCAAAGTTCGTCCCAATGAGAGTTCTTTATGTGGTTTGGACGACACATGGTCTAAACTTTACTCCGTTTAAGTTTTTGAGAGCTCGGAACCGAAATTTCGTCCCAATGAGAGTTTTTCATCTAGTTTGGACGAAGTTGATCCAAACTTTGCTCCGTTTGAGTTTCGAGAGAGTTTGGAACTCAAACTTCGTCCCAATGAGAGTTCTTTAGGTGGTCGTGACGACACATGGTCCAAACTTTACTTCGTTTATGTTTTTGAGAGCTCGGAACCCAAAGTCCGTCCCAATGAGAGTTTTTCATCTAGTTTGGACGAAGTTGGTTCAAACTTTTCTCCGTTTGAGTTTCGAGAGAGTTTGAAACTCAAACTTCGTCCCAATGAGAGTTCTTTATGTGGTTTGGACGACACATGGTCCAAACTTTACTCCGTTTAAGTTTTTGAGAGCTCGGAACCCAAAGTTCGTCCCAATGAGAGTTTTTCATCTAGTTTGGACGAAGTTGATCCAAACTTTTCTCCGTTTGAGTTGTGAGAGAGTTTGAAACTCAAAGTTCGTCCCAATGAGAGTTCTTTATGTGGTTTGGACGACACATGGTCCAAACTTTACTCCGTTTAAGTTTTTGAGAGCTCGGAACCGAAATTTCGTCCCAATGAGAGTTTTTCATCTAGTTTGGACGAAGTTGATCCAAACTTTGCTCCGTTTGAGTTTCGAGAGAGTTTGGAACTCAAACTTCGTCCCAATGAGAGTTCTTTAGGTGGTTTGGAGGACAAATGGTCCAAACTTTACTCTGTTTAAGTTTTTGAGAGGTGGGAACCCAAAGTTCGTCCAAATGTGAGTTTTTCATCTAGTTTGGACGAAGTTGGTCCAAACTTTGCTCCGTTTGAGTTTCGAGAGAGTGTGGAACTCAAACTTCGTCCCAATGAGAGTTCTTTAGGTGGTCGTGACGACACATGGTCCAAACTTTACTTCGTTTATGTTTTTGAGAGCTCGGAACCCAAAGTCCGTCCCAATGAGAGTTTTTCATCTAGTTTGGACGAAGTTGGTCCAAACTTTTCTCTGTTTGAGTTTCGAGAGAGTTTGAAACTCAAACTTCGTCCCAATGAGAGTTCTTTAGGTGGTTTGGACGACACATTGTCCAAACTTTACTCCGTTTAAGTTTTTGAGAGCTCGAAACCCAATGTTCGTCCCAATGAGATTTTTTCATAAAGTTTGGATGAAGTGGGTCCAAACATTGCTTTGTTTGAGTTTCGGAGAGTTTGGAACTCAAAGTTCGGCCCAATGAGAGTTCTTTATGTGGTTTGGACGACACATGGTCCAAACTTTACTCCGTTTAAGTTTTTGAGAGCTCGGAACCCAAAGTCCGTCCCAATGAGTTTTTCATCTAGTTTGGACGAAGTTGATCCAAACTTTTCTCCGTTTGAGTTGTGAGAGAGTTTGGAACTCAAAGTTCGTCCCAATGAGAGTTCTTTAGGTGGTTTGGACGACACATGGTCCAAACTCTACTCCGTTTAAGTTTTTGAGAGCTCGGAACCCAAATTTCGTCCCAATGAGAGTTTTTCATCTAGTTTGGACGAAGTGTGTCCAAACTTTGCTCCGTTTGAGTTTCGAGAGAGTTTTTTTTTGCAAAGGTAGATATATACATAGCAAAAAAAAAACTGGAGGCAAAATTTTTGCTCCGTTTGAGTTTCGAGAGAGTTTTTTTTTTTTGCTCCGTTTTTTTTTACTGTTTATTTAACCGCCCAAATTTTTTTTCGTAACTGGGTTTTGGAAAATGGTCCTTGGCATATGGGTGGGAAGCCATTTCTCTTGCGTCGTTGGACTCTGGGGATTGTCCCTCAAACCTTTGTTTTTGATAAGGTCCCTATTTGGGTTAAATTGCATAATGTTCTGTTAGAGTTGTGGACCCCGAGGGGGTTGAGTGTTGTGGCTAGTGCGGTGGGGAAGCCAGTTTGCTTAGATAAGGCAATTGAGGAGCGTCGTCGGTTGTCCTTTGCTCGGGTCTGCGTTGAGATTGGGGTTGAGGATGTGTTGCCTTCGTCTATTACAGTGCGTTGTCGAGGAGTGGATTTTGAGGTCCCAGTGGAATATGCTTGGAGGCCAAAGCGGTGTTTGACTTGTAGGGTGTTTGGCCACTCAGGGTCAAACTGTCCTAGGGCAGGAGCTCGGCCTGCCCCTCGGGGCCCTTCTCGGCCTTCGACTTCCTCGAGAACTAATCAGTTGGTGCAAGTCCAGACAGCTCATCCGACTTCAGGTCCGGTCTCCTCAGGTGCTAATCTTCAGTGGGTGCAGGTCTCGAGTAAGAAGCGACCTGTCCAAGTAACAACATTGAGGCCTCATGACAAGCGATCTCCACAAAAGGCTCCTCTGAAGTTTCCCCCTAGGGGGTCGGGGTGCTTGCCAGTTAACCCCTTTGCGGCTCTAGGAGGTGATGGGGAGTCTGATATGAATTCTACCAATAAAGAATTCCAATAGAGATGAAGGTATTGATTTCAAATACTTTATGTGTAGAAGAGCTTCAAGATGGAACACGTTAAATGCACTTCGGGTTCATGAAAGCTGCATTTAATGCAAATTAAGCATCAATTGATGGAACTATACTTTAAGCTACTTCAAAGGGAAGCTTAATTAATTCATGGAATGTTACACACAAAATGAAGGTTGACCAAGACTTCAATTCTCGGATTTATGGAGTCCATCATGTAATTTTTCAGTTTTTTGAGTCTTTTCAATGTTACATAGGTTACTTTTGTTAGTGGATCTTTAATACATTAAAGTTAGGAAGGTTACACACTTTAAGGTGACCTAGTGGCTGAATTTAGGTTATATTTTGGAGGCTATAAAAAGCCATCTTTGATGTAACACAAATAAGATTTTGATGATGTTTCAATGAAATTGAGTCTTTTGAGCCTAAAGGCCATGAGCAACTTTCTTTGCATATCTTGTGTTTAGATTTGCATGCTAGGATCATTCAAGTAGCTTTGATCGAACTACTTGTGGAGTGATTCGAATCTCGAGTTTAGAAACGAGTTTTCTCTACTCTTGATCTTGATCATCAAGGTAAATCCGTTTCTATCTTCTTCCTTGGGATGAAATCATCTTGGTTTTGGGGTTTTTGATATTGAGTTCTATGGGTCTTGTTTGCTAGCCAGGTTTTTAGATCCAATCATCAAGGGTTTCTTATCATTTGGTATCAGAGCTTTAGGCTCTAGATCGGATATATGTTTCCGTTGTTGCATTTCTTTTCTTGTTCTTCATTCTGAATTTTTTTTTCTCACTTTTCATGTTCTTGCATTCTGTCCAGAAATATAAAATTGAAAAAAAGTGTCACTTCCATTTATCGTTTCATATTTTTGTCTTCTGCAATCTTATATATCTTCTTCTGATCTACAACTTTGTCTTCTATGAGATCTTGAGATTCGGGTTGCTTCATATAGAAAATCCGTCATTTTGATAGTATATCTGGAAAAACCGAGAAAACCGAGATTCTGCAAATTGTTGTTGTTCTTGTTGGTTATTTTGTGTCAAAGTGTGTTGGATCTGAATTTGCTGGTAATGACACTCTCATTTGTGTTAAATTTGACCGTTTTCTATTTATTGGTTTCAGTTGCATGTTTAATTTTTTGAAATTAAACAGCCAATTGCAATAAATTTAGCGGTTACAGTTTTGCACATTTAAATTTCCAGCCACTTGGTGTCAATGCCCATGATCTTTCTCATTTGTGTAACTCCTATTGTTGTAAAGGCTGATTAAAACTTCATAATTCTTAATGTTAGCCTTTAGATATTTATTTGTGAAGAGTTACAATTCAGAGATTGTTCTTTCCATCTAGCAATTTAATATTCAAATCTGTCCATTTTTCTTTCTTAACTTGTTTCTTATTTGATTTTCGTTTTGCTCCATATTTAAGCTATTTGAATTGATTTTAGGTGTGTTGTCTATCACTTGATTGCAAACTTGCTCATTGGCTCATGTGAGAAATAATGTGCATTTGCTGAGAGTGTGTTTATTTTTTAGTGTAAACACGAGTGACTATACCTTTACGAGTGTAAACACGTGAGGGAGTGCTTGTGAGGTCCATTTTTTTTTTGTTACGTTACTTAGTTTTACAGAAATGTCTCAAGAGGATTTTGCAAGACTTCACCGAAGCATGGAGCAAATGACCATGCAATTTGAGAAATTGGATGCAAGGATCAAATCCGTGGAGAAACAACCAGCCTACCTTATCCGAAAGGAGAGATCTAATCCAATGCACCATAAGGAGTATTGGGAGGTCAAAGGAAAAGAATATGGTGGAGGTTTCCAAGCTGTCCAACGGAGAAATTCAAGAGACATTCATAAAGTTGATCCCAACTTGCGCATGAAGCCTAAACTTCCTAAATTCTATGGAAGTACAAACTCAATGGAGTACATTCAATGGGAAAGGCAAGTTGATCATGTCTTTGATTGTTGCACTTTAAGTGAGGAGAAAAAGGTAAAACTTATTGTTTCTCATCTTAGAGATTATGCCATTATTTGGTGGGATAAATTTTTTTTGAGTTCAAGGAACCTTGAACATCCAATAGATTCATGGAATGATTTGAAGCAATTAATGCGGGAGCACTTTGTTCCTAAGCTTTTCTATAACTTGCGGACTTTGAGACAAGGGAGCAAAAATGTGGAGGCTTACTACATGGAGATGCAAAAATTGCTTGATGAACTTGATCTTTATGAGGATGAGATGACTACCATGGCTCGTTTCTTTAGAGGACTTAATAAGGAGATTGCCACCCTACTTGATCTTCAACTTTATGGGGATTTAGACGAGATGGTACATTTAGCCATAAAGATTGAAAAACATCTCCAAAGGAAGTCTACAAGGTACACTAAACATAAACCAATTTCCATTATTCATTCATCTTTGGAAAATGTTAGTTTACCTATTACAATACAGCCTAATATTGAGGTAGAAAGTGGTGAAATTAAACTTGAAATGCAACCAACACATGTTAATGATTTCTTGTCTAGTAGGCAATTAGATTGCAAAGACTTGTTTGATTGTAACCCTTCTACTATTGTTATACCTACTCATGATGAAGTACATGTTGATGTGTGTGAGTTAGGGAAAAAGGCACAAAAGGCCAAGACAAAAGCATGTGAATTGATTGAAAAAGAATCTTGTGAGACAATGAGTGAAAGAGAAAAGCATGAGATTAGTTTATGGCCTAAAGAGAAAAATGAGAGAAAAGCCAAGAATATGAGTTTGTATGAAACAGTTTGTGAGGTTAAATATGTTTTGTTTTCAAAACAAAATATTTTTGATCTTTTATACAAAGGAACTTGTTTTCTCACCGGTGAGCTCAAACCGTGTTTTTCTAGTGTTTCTCTTGAGTTCTTACAGGAAGCCAAAACAATCATTGAGAAGCTTGATTCAAAGTTCCTTTCTAAAGTCAACAATGGCAACCGACACATGGACATCAATTCCAATGCATTTCTTGAGAGGCAAAACTCCAAATTTGCTTCTAAGTTCATCCATGGCAGCACGCATAAGGTGTTCAAACCGGGTGATTGGGTTTGGAAACACTATTGGGAGGATCCTTATTCTTTTAATAAGAAACCCAAGTGGAGATCCAAAGGCGGTTTACCAATTACATCCCATGACTACAAAATTGCTCTACAAGGCGAGAGAGATGTCAGTTACATTTTCAATGCGGCTGATTTTCGTCCATTTGATGTAGGAGACCCTTTTGATTTGAGGACAAATCCTCTTGAAGAAGGGGAGAATGATATGAATTCTACCAATAAAGAATTCCAATAGAGATGAAGGTATTGATTTCAAATACTTTATGTGTAGAAGAGCTTCAAGATGGAACACGTTAAATGCACTTCGGGTTCATGAAAGCTGCATTTAATGCAAATTAAGCATCAATTGATGGAACTATACTTTAAGCTACTTCAAAGGGAAGCTTAATTAATTCATGGAATGTTACACACAAAATGAAGGTTGACCAAGACTTCAATTCTCGGATTTATGGAGTCCATCATGTAATTTTTCAGTTTTTTGAGTCTTTTCAATGTTACATAGGTTACTTTTGTTAGTGGATCTTTAATACATTAAAGTTAGGAAGGTTACACACTTTAAGGTGACCTAGTGGCTGAATTTAGGTTATATTTTGGAGGCTATAAAAAGCCATCTTTGATGTAACACAAATAAGATTTTGATGATGTTTCAATGAAATTGAGTCTTTTGAGCCTAAAGGCCATGAGCAACTTTCTTTGCATATCTTGTGTTTAGATTTGCATGCTAGGATCATTCAAGTAGCTTTGATCGAACTACTTGTGGAGTGATTCGAATCTCGAGTTTAGAAACGAGTTTTCTCTACTCTTGATCTTGATCATCAAGGTAAATCCGTTTCTATCTTCTTCCTTGGGATGAAATCATCTTGGTTTTGGGGTTTTTGATATTGAGTTCTATGGGTCTTGTTTGCTAGCCAGGTTTTTAGATCCAATCATCAAGGGTTTCTTATCAATTACGAATCACCCTGGCCTTAACACACCTGTGGAAAAAAGCAGAGTTATGATCACCAAACGAGAGCCACTGAACCCGAGACTTATGGCGAAGGGAAGCCTCCTCCCTCCTAACCCACTCCCAAAAAGACAGAGACGCCCTAGCAACCTGATCCACAAGACTAGAAGAGAGAGGGTCCAGCCCAACAGCCACTTGAGCATCCTCCATACGCCTCCTGGCCTCCACCACCTGCCTACTAATAACAGCAATAGAACACCCAAACTTCCTTTGAAGCACAGATTTAAGCGCCTTAAGATTACGCCCAAACCCAACCAACGGGGACACATCCTGATATGGAACCCAACTCTCAGCCATAGCATCCAAAAACCCATCCTCCTTGGCCCAATGAGAAAAGAAGGAGGCCTACGAGCCACACTCAACCCACGATCAAAAATTAGGGGCAATGGTCAGAAATCCCCCAGCCAACCGCCTGAACCTCACATAGCGGAAGAGAAGATACCCATTCCTCATTTACTAACACACGATCCAGTCTGCGCATAATATCCACTGGACCTCGTGGGCGATTGGTCCAAGTAAACCAACTCCCTCTAACCCTCAACTCAACCAGATCAGCCTGAATCAACATATCATTAAAAGCCTCCATCTCAGAGAGATTTGGACTCCCCCCAAACCCTTCAGACGAACAACGAATAGCATTGAAGTCCCCCATCACAAGACCAGGCGAACTCCAAGCCGAGCAAACAACAAGAATCTCTTCCCACAAAACACGTCTTTCCCCCTCAGAATTGGAGGCATACACACACACCACCTCAACAGAAACTTGAGAAGAAAGATCACAAACCATACCATGAATCATTTGTGGCCCAACAGAAATAGGAACGAAAGAAAAATGATTCGCTCTCCACATTACCCAGATCCTCCCCAAACCACTCGCCCCATAACTACAAGCACACTGCCAATCAGACCCAAAGCCATCAAACACTGACGCAAACCGATGACCCCTCACCTTAGTCTCCAGGAGACAACAGAAACCCACACTAGACGACTGCAAAAAGGATCTCACAGCAAGACCCGTCGCGGGATCGCCCAACCCCCGCACATTCCACGAACACCAACTAGTCATCAGAAGGAAGGTCCAAAGCACCCTTCCCCCACCCGGGATCCACACTGAACTGAGGTGCACGCTCAAAAGTAATATAATTCGACGAAGGCGTCACCATAGCTAATGAAGGAGGATTCATAACAACCGGACCCACAACAAGTGTAGACTCATCATCACCCTTCAACATAGCAAACGAATTCCCTGACCCAAAGGGGAGGAAGCTCCAACCCTTTTAATTGGCAAAACCGACCCCACCCTCTTTGAGCCAACTGGCGAAACATGGGGACTAGGGCTTGTCGACCCACGACGACCACTTGCAGGAGGGGCACTGGTCGAAGGAACAGTAGAAGGGAGGTCAACAGGCTTAACCCTAACCTCATCACGAACCCCCACTGACTTCGGACAACTACCACTCGAGTGACCAAACACACCACAAGGGGCACACCTCTTAGGCTTCCAAGAATAATCCACAACCAAACCAAAATTCTGGCCACGAATACACACCTCCACTGTACTCGGTAATTCATCCCTCGGCCCAATCTCCACACAAATACGTGCAAAGGACAACCGCCTGTGCTCCTCAGTAGCCTTATCAAGGCACACCGGTCTGCCTATGGCACTAGCAACCACACTCAAACCTCTAGTAGTCCACAATTCTAACGGTATCCTAGACAATTTGACCCAAACAGGTACTCTATCAAAGGAAAAAGATTCTGGAACAATACCTGGGGAGCATTTTCGAAGAAGGAGGGGCTTACCCCCGATATGCCACGACCCATTCTTAAGAATCCAATCACAAGAAGTAGAGTGGTGGAATTGGAAAATAATAAGGCCATCTTCAAGAATAGTAATCATAGGCTCCTCAAGATGACCCCAAATTTTATTAACCATACGAGACAAAACCGAAAAGGGAACCCGAGCATCAATAAATTGTCCCACAAGCGAACTCCTCCATAAATTAATACCTTCCTCAAGAATATCCTCATCCGGCACCACCACTCGTTGCCATTCAATTCCTTAGGCGGCACAAAAAACTCCGGAGAAGGGGAGTATCTAGGCCCAAACAAATCGGCCCAAGATGGACCATTATTCGTCCCACCCTTGTCGAGCTTGCTAATGGATTGCCCACCCCACCAGCAATTAACTTCTTATCAAGCCCAAGCGTAGCAGGCCCATTATCAGAAGCCCCATCCTCCACCCGTTTCCCCTTCGAGTCACACTCGTCATGGATCACACCCACCCGATGTACCAACGGCCCAAATTGGACCCGGGACTGCACGGATCGTGATGCCCTAGCCACCGCCTGAACGAAGGAAGACGATGATTCAACCGCCAGCTTCGTCTCACACACTGCCGGCGCAACCTTCAACTCAGCCCCCTTCAGATCAGTCGATTTGGTCTGATCACTAGAATTCCCATCATCGCCAGCCTTCACCTGCTCTATTAACGAAACAGACAAATCAGATTTTATAGGATCCGATGATACCTTCGCAGACGAGACCTTCTGATCTTCCTTCCTCCGAACAGGCACCGGTGCTCTGGGCTTCATCAACGGAGAGCGTCTCTTTCCCATCGCAAACAGCACCACAACACCACCGCTCCACCACTTCACCGCTAGAAAGCCTCCACCGTTTCACCGCTAGACAACTGCACTAACCGCATGCACCGTAAACACACCAGCAACACTCAAGAATAATCGTCAACAAGGAATCCACGAACGAAAATCACAATAATAAAATGCATGCAATGAGAAATAAATCCACCACTTGCACCGTCAACACACAGCAGTCAAGAACAATCGGAACAAAAACACTCCACGGTAACTAAAAATCACAAGGATAAAATCCATGCAAAACGAAAAACCCTAAGGCCACCACAGTACCCAAATACCGGCAACACACACATGCAAACCTGCACAACCGAAACCCAAAACCCACAAGACGGCGACGACGCTGTCTAGCCGCCCTAGTACCCTCGATCTTGTCGTCCAATGGCGTTAAAAAAATTTGGAAAATTTAGGCCGTTAAATAAACAGTAAACTGCATATATGCAGGATCGAACCCCCACCATGGAGCAGCCAAGGATAATAACTCACTCAACCATTGAGCCAGGTGGTTGTTTGATAAAAAAATTGGGCGGTTAAATAAACAGTAAACTGCGTATATGCAGGATCGAACCCAATGAGAGTTTTTCATCTAGTTTGGACGAAGTTGGTCCAAACTTTGCTCCGTTTAAGTTTCGAGAGAGTTTGGAACTCAAAGTTCGTCCCTATGAGAGTTCTTTAGGTGGTTTGGCGACACATGGTCCAAACTTTACACCGTTTAAGTTTTTGAGACCTCGGAACCCAAAGTTTGTCCCGATAAGAGTTTTTCATCTAGTTTTGACGAAGTTGGCCGAAACTTTGCTCCGTTTGATTTTCGAGAGAGTTTGGAACTCAAAGTTCATCCCAATGAGAGTTCTTTAGGTGGTTTGGACTACACATGGTCCAAACTTTACTCCGTTTAAGTTTTTGAGAGCTCGGAACCCAAAGTTCATCCGTATGAGAGTTTTCATCTAGTATGGACGAAGTTGGTTCAAACTTTGCTCCGTTTGAGTTTCGGAGAGTTTGGAACTCAAAGTTCGGCCCAATGAGAGTTCTTTAGGTGGTTTGGACGACACATGGTCCAAACTTTACTCCGTTTAAGTTTTTGAGAGCTCAGAACCCAAAGTTCGTCCCAATGAGAGTTTTTCACCTAGTTTGGACGAAGTTGGTCCAAACTTTGCTCCGTTTGAGTTTCGAGAGAGTTTGGAACTCAAAGTTCGTCCCAATGAGAGTTCTTTAGGTCGTTTGGAAGACACATGGTCCAAACTTTACTCCGTTTAATTTTTTCAGAGCTCGGAACCCAAAGTTCGTCCCAATGAGAGTTTTTCATCTAGTTTGGACGAAGTTGGTCCAAACTTTGCTCCGTTTGAGTTTCGAGAGAGTTTGGAACTCAAAGTTCGGCCCAATGAGAGTTCTTTAGGTGGTTTGGACGACACATGGTCCAAACTTTACTCCGTTTAAGTTTTTGAGAGCTTAGAACCCAAAGTTCGTCCCAATGAGAGTTTTTCACCTAGTTTGGACGAAGTTGGTCACACCTTTGCTCCGTTTGAGTTTCGAGAGAGTTTGGAACTCAAAGTTCGTCCCAATGAGAGTTCTTCAGGTCGTTTGGAAGACACATGGTCCAAACTTTACTCCGTTTAAGTTTTTGAGAGCTCGGAACCCAAAGTTTGTCCCAATGAGAGTTTTTCATCTAGTTTGGACGAAGTTGGTCCAAACTTTGCTCCGTTTGAGTTTCGAGAGAGTTTGGAACTCAAAGTTCGTCCCAATGAGAGTTCTTTAGGTGGTTTGGACGACACATGGTCCAAACTTTACTCTTTTTAAATTTTTGAGAGCTTGGAACCCAAAGTTCGTCCCAATGTGAGTTTTTCATCTAGTTTGGACGAAGTTGGTCCAAACTTTGCTCTGTTTGAGTTTCGAGAGAGTTTGGAACTCAAAGTTCGTCCCAATGATAGTTCTTTAGGTGGTTTGGACGACACATGGTCCAAACTTTACTTCCTTTAAGTTTTTGAGAGCTCGGAATCCAAAGTTCGTCCCAATGAGTGTTTTTCGTCTAGTATGGACGAAGTTGGTCCAAACATTGCTCCGTTTGAGTTTCGACAAAGTTTTGAACTCAAAGTTCGTCCGAATGAGAGTTCTTTAGGTGGTTTGGACGACACATGGTCCAAACTTTACTTCCTTTAAGTTTTGGAGAGCTCGAAACCCAAAGTTCGTCCCAATGAGAGATTTTCATTTAGTTTGGACGAAGTTGGTCCAAACTTTGCTCCGTTTTAGTTTCGAGAGAGTTTGGAACTCAAAGTTCGTCCCAATGATAGTTCTTTAGGTGGTTTGGACGACACATGGTCCACACTTTACTTCCTTTAAGTCTTTGAGAGCTCGGAACCCAAAGTTCGTCCCAAAGAGAGTTTTTCATCTAGTTTGGACGAAGTTGGTCCAAACTTTGCTCCGTGTGAGTTTCGAGAGAGTTTGGAACTCAAAGTTTGTCCCAATGAGAGTTCTTTAGGTGGTTTGGACGACACATGGTCCAAACTTTACACTGTTTAAATTTTTGAGAGCTCGAAACCCAAAGTTCGTCCCAATGAGAGATTTTCATCTAGTTTGGACGAAGTTGGTCCAAACTTTGCTCCGTTTGAGTTTCGAGAGAGTTTGGAACTCAAAGTTCGTCCCAATGATAGTTCTTTAGGTGGTTTGGACGACACATGGTCCACACTTTACTCTGTTTAAGTTTTTGAGAGCTCGGAACCCAAAGTTCGTCCCAATAAGAGTTTTTCATCTAGTTTAGACGAAGTTGGTCCAAACTTTGCTCCGTTTGAGTTTCGAGAGAGTTTGGAACTCAAAGTTCGTCCGAATGAGAGTTCTTTAGGTGGTTTCGACGACACATGGTCCAAACTTTACTTCCTTTAAGTTTTTGAGAGCTCGGAACCCAAAGTTCGTCCCAATGAGAGTTTTCCATCTAGTTTGGACGAAGTTGGTCCAAACTTTGCTCCGTTTGAGTTTCGAGAGAGTTTGGAACTCAAAGTTCGTCCCAATGATAGTTCTTTAGGTGGTTTGGACGACACATGGTCCACACTTTACTCTGTTTAAGTTTTTGAGAGCTAGGAACCCAAAGTTCGTCCCAATAAGAGTTTTTCATCTAGTTTGGACGAAGTTGGTCCAAACTTTGCTCCGTTTGAGTTTCGAGAGAGTTTGGAACTCAAAGTTCGTCCGAATGAGAGTTCTTTAGGTGGTTTCGACGACACATGGTCCAAACTTTACTTCCTTTAAGTTTTTGAGAGCTTGGAACCCAAAGTTCGTCCCAATGAGAGTTTTCCATCTAGTTTGGACGAAGTTGGTCCAAACTTTGCTCCGTTTGAGTTTCGAGAGAGTTTGGAACTCAAAGTTCGTCCCAATGATAGTTCTTTAGGTGGTTTGGACGACACATGGTCCAAACTTTACTCCGTTTAAGTTTTTGAGAGCTCGGAACCCAAAGTTCATCCGTATGAGAGTTTTCATCTAGTATGGACGAAGTTGGTTCAAACTATGCTCCGTTTGAGTTTCGGAGAGTTTGGAAATCAAAGTTCGGCTAAATGAGAGTTCTTTAGGTACTTTGGACGACACATGGTCCAAACTTTACTCCGTTTAAGTTTTTGAGAGCTCAGAACCCAAAGTTCGTCCCAATGAGAGTTTTCATCTAGTATGGACGAAGTTGGTCCCAACTTTGCTCCGTTTGATTTTCGAGAGAGTTTGGAACTCAAACTTCGTCCCAATGAGAGTTCTTTAGGTGGTTTGGACGACACATGGTCCAAACTTTACTCCGTTTAAGTTTTTGAGAGCTCGGAACCCAAAGTTCATCCGTATGAGAGTTTTCATCTAGTATGGACGAAGTTGGTTCAAACTTTGCTCCGTTTCAGTTTCGGAGAGTTTGGAACTCAAAGTTCGGCCCAATGATAGTTCTTTAGGTGGGTTGGACGACACATGGTCCACACTTTACTCTGTTTAAGTTTTTGAGAGCTCGGAACCCAAAGTTCGTCCCAATAAGAGTTTTTCATCTAGTTTAGACGAAGTTGGTCCAAACTTTGCTCCGTTTGAGTTTCGAGAGAGTTTGGAACTCAAAGTTCGTCCGAATGAGAGTTCTTTAGGTGGTTTCGACGACACATGGTCCAAACTTTACTTCCTTTAAGTTTTTGAGAGCTCGGAACCCAAAGTTCGTCCCAATGAGAGTTTTCCATCTAGTTTGGACGAAGTTGGTCCAAACTTTGCTCCGTTTGAGTTTCGAGAGAGTTTGGAACTCAAAGTTCGTCCCAATGATAGTTCATTAGGTGGTTTGGACGACACATGGTCCACACTTTACTCTGTTTAAGTTTTTGAGAGCTCGGAACCCAAAGTTCGTCCCAATAAGAGTTTTTCATCTAGTTTGGACGAAGTTGGTCCAAACTTTGCTCCGTTTGAGTTTCGAGAGAGTTTGGAACTCAAAGTTCGTCCGAATGAGAGTTCTTTAGGTGGTTTCGACGACACATGGTCCAAACTTTACTTCCTTTAAGTTTTTGAGAGCTTGGAACCCAAAGTTCGTCCCAATGAGAGTTTTCCATCTAGTTTGGACGAAGTTGGTCCAAACTTTGCTCCGTTTGAGTTTCGAGAGAGTTTGGAACTCAAAGTTCGTCCCAATGATAGTTCTTTAGGTGGTTTGGACGACACATGGTCCACACTATACTTCCTTTAACTTTTTGACAGCTCGGAACCCAAAGTTCGTCCCAAAGAGAGTTTTTCATCTAGTTTTGACGAAGTTGGTCCAAACTTTGCTCTGTTTGAGTTTCGAGAGAGTTTAGTACTCAAAGTTCGTCCGAATGAGAGTTCTTTAGGTGGTTTGGACGACACATGGTCCAAACTTTACTTCCTTTAAGTTTTTGAGAGCTCGGAACCCAAAGTTCGTCCCAATGAGAGTTTTTCGTCAAGTATGGACGAAGTTGGTCCAAACTTTGATCCGTTTGAGTTTCGAGAGAGTTTGGAACTCAAAGTTCGTCCGAATGAGAGTTCTTTAGGTGGTTTGGACGACACATGGTCCAAACTTTACTTCCTTTAAGTTTTGGAGAGCTCGAAACCCAAAGTTCGTCCCAAAGAGAGTTTTTCATCTAGTTTGGACGAAGTTGGTCCAAACTTTGCTCCGTTTGAGTTTCGAGAGAGTTTGGAACTCAAAGTTCGTCCGAATGAGAGTTCTTTAGGTGGTTTGGACGACACATGGTCCAAACTTTCCTTCCTTTAAGTTTTTGAGAGCTCAGAACCCAAAGTTCGTCCCAATGAGAGTTTTTCGTCTAGTATGGACGAAGTTGGTCCAAACTTTGCTCCGTTTGAGTTTCGAGAGAGTTTGGAACTCAAAGTTCCTCCCAATGAGAGTTCTTTAGGTGGTTTGGACAACACATGGTCGAAACTTTATTCCGTTTAAGTTTTTGAGACCTCGGAACCCAAAGTTCGTCTCAATGAGAGTTTTACATCTAGTTTGGACGAAGTTGGTCCAAACTTTGCTCCGTTTGAGTTTCGAGAGAGTTTGGAACTCAAAGTTCCTTCCAATGAGAGTTCTTTAGGTGGTTTGGACAACACATGGTCGAAACTTTATTCCGTTTAAGTTTTTGAGACCTCGGAACCCAAAGTTCGTCCAAATGAGAGACTTTCATCTTGTTTGGACGAAGTTGGTCCAAACTTTACTAAGTTTAAGTTTCGAGAGAGTTTTGAACTCAAAGTTCATCCCAATGAGAGTTCCTTAGGTCGTTTGGACGACACATGGTCAAAACTTTACTCCGTTTAAGTTTTTGAGAGCTCGGAACCCAAAGTTTGTCCCAATGAGAGTTTTTCATCTAGTTTTGACGATGTTGGTCGAAACTTTGCTCCGTTTGAGTTTAAGGAGAGTTTGGAACTCAAACTTCATCCCAATGAGAGTTCTTTAGGTGGTTTGGACGACACATGGTCCAAACTTTACTCCGTTAAAGTTTTTGAGAGCTCGGAACCCAAAGTTCATCCGTATGAGAGTTTTCATCTAGGATGGACGAAGTTGGTTCAAACTTTTCTCCGTTTGAGTTTCGGAGAGTTTGGAACTCAAATTTCAGCTAAATGAGAGTTCTTTAGGTGGTTTGGACGACACATGGTCCAAACTTTACTCCGTTTAAGTTATTGAGGGCTTGGATCCCAAAGTTCGTCCAAATGAGAGACTTTCATCTTGGTTGGACGAAGTTGGTCCAAACTTTACTCCGTTTGAGTTTCGAGAGAGTTTGGAACTCAAAGTTCATCAAAATTAGAGTTCCTTAGGTCGTTTGGACGACACATGTTCAAAACTTTACTCCGTTTAAGTTTTTGAGAGCTCGAAACCCAACGTTCGTCCCAATGAGAGTTTTTCATCTAGTTTTGACGAAGTTGGTCGACTTTTTGCTCCGTTAGAGTTTCGAGAGAGTTTGGAACTCAAACTTCGTCCCAATGAGAGTTCTTTAGGTGGTTTGGACGACACATGGTGAAAAGTTTACTCCGTTAAAGTTTTTGAGAGCTCGGAACCCAAAGTTCATCCGTATGAGAGTTTTCATCTAGTATGGACGAAGTTGGTTCAAACTTTGCTCCGTTTGAGTTTCGGAGAGTTTGGAACTCAAATTTCAGCTAAATGAGAGTTCTTTAGGTGGTTTGGACGACACATGATCCAAACTTTACTCCGTTTAAGTTTTTGAGAGCTCAGAACCAAAAGTTCGTCCCAATGAGAGTTTTCATCTAGTATGGACGAAGTTGGTCCAAACTTTGCTCCGTTTGACTTTCGGAGAGTTTGGAACTCAAAGTTTGGCCCAATGAGAGTTCCTTACGTCGTTTGGACGACACATGCTCCAAACTTTACTCCGTTTAAGTTTTTGAGAGCTCGGAACCCAAAGTTCGTCCCAATGAGAGTTTTTCATCTAGTTTTGACGAAGTTGGTCGAAACTTTCCTCCGTTTGAGTTTCGAGAGAGTTTGGAACTCAAACTTCGTCCCAATGAGAGTTCTTTAGGTGGTTTGGACGACACATGGTCCAAACTTTACTCCGTTTAAGTTTTTGAGAGCTCGGAACCCAAAGTTCATCCGTATGAGAGTTTTCATCTAGTATGGACGAAGTTGGTTCAAACTTTGCTCCGTTTGAGTTTCGGAGAGTTTGGAACTCAAAGTTTGGCACAATGAGAGTTTCTTACGTCGTTTGGACGATACATGGTCGAAACTTTACGCCGTTTAAGTTTTTGAGAGCTCGGAACCCAAAGTTCGTCCCAATGAGAGTTTTTTATCTAGTTTTGACGAAGTTGGTCGAAACTTTGCTCCGTTTGAGTTTCGAGAGAGTTTGGCACTCAAACTTCATCCCAATGAGAGTTCTTTAGGTGGTTTGGACGACACATGGTCCAAACTTTACTCCGTTTAAGTTTTTGAGAGCTCAGAACCCAAAGTTCATCCGTATGAGAGTTTTCATCTAGTATGGACGAAGTTGGTTCAAACTTTGCTCCGTTTGAGTTTCGGAGAGTTTGGAACACAAAGTTCGGCTAAATGAGAGATCTTTAGGTAGTTTGGACGACACATGGTCCAAACTTTACTCTGTTTAAGTTATTGAGGGCTCGGATCCCAAAGTTCATATAAATGAGAGACTTTCATCTTGTTTGGACGAAGTTGGTCCAAACTTTACTCCGTTTGAGTTTCGATAGAGTTTGGAACTCAAAGTTCATCCAAATTAGAGTTCCTTTGGTCGTTTGGACGACACATGGTCCAAACTTTACTCCGTTTAAGTTTTTGAGAGCTCGGAACCCAAAGTTCATCCGTATGAGAGTTTTCATCTAGTATGGACGAAGTTGGTTCAAACTATGCTCCGTTTGAGTTTCGGAGAGTTTGGAAATCAAAGTTCGGCTAAATGAGAGTTCTTTAGGTACTTTGGACGACACATGGTCCAAACTTTACTCCGTTTAAGTTTTTGAGAGCTCAGAACCCAAAGTTCGTCCCAATGAGAGTTTTCATCTAGTATGGACGAAGTTGGTCCCAACTTTGCTCCGTTTGAGTTTCGAGAGAGTTTGGAACTCAAACTTCGTCCCAATGAGAGTTCTTTAGGTGGTTTGGACGACACATGGTCCAAACTTTACTCCGTTTAAGTTTTTGAGAGCTCGGAACCCAAAGTTCATCCGTATGAGAGTTTTCATCTAGTATGGACGAAGTTGGTTCAAACTTTGCTCCGTTTCAGTTTCGGAGAGTTTGGAACTCAAAGTTCGGCCCAATGATAGTTCTTTAGGTGGTTTGGACGACACATGGTCCACACTTTACTCTGTTTAAGTTTTTGAGAGCTCGGAACCCAAAGTTCGTCCCAATAAGAGTTTTTCATCTAGTTTGGACGAAGTTGGTCCAAACTTTGCTCCGTTTGAGTTTCGAGAGAGTTTGGAACTCAAAGTTCGTCCGAATGAGAGTTCTTTAGGTGGTTTCGACGACACATGGTCCAAACTTTACTTCCTTTAAGTTTTTGAGAGCTCGGAACCCAAAGTTCGTCCCAATGAGAGTTTTCCATCTAGTTTGGACGAAGTTGGTCCAAACTTTGCTCCGTTTGAGTTTCGAGAGAGTTTGGAACTCAAAGTTCGTCCCAATGATAGTTCTTTAGGTGGTTTGGACGACACATGGTCCACACTTTACTCTGTTTAAGTTTTTGAGAGCTCGGAACCCAAAGTTCGTCCCAATAAGAGTTTTTCATCTAGTTTGGACGAAGTTGGTCCAAACTTTGCTCCGTTTGAGTTTCGAGAGAGTTTGGAACTCAAAGTTCGTCCGAATGAGAGTTCTTTAGGTGGTTTCGACGACACATGGTCCAAACTTTACTTCCTTTAACTTTTTGAGAGCACGGAACCAGAAGTTCGTCCCAATGAGAGTTTTTCGTCTAGTATATACGAAGTTGGTCCAAACTTTGCTCCGTTTGAGTTTGAAGAGAGTTTGGAACTCAAAGTTCGTCCGAATGAGAGTTCTTTAGGTGGTTTGGACGACACATGGTCCAAACTTTACTTCCTTTAAGTTTTTGAGAGCTCAGAACCCAAAGTTCGTCCAAATGAGAGTTTTTCGTCTAGTATGGACGAAGTTGGTCCAAACTTTGCTCCGTTTGAGTTTCGAGAGAGTTTGGAACTCAAAGTTCGTCCGAATGAGAGTTCTTTAGGTGGTTTGGACGACACATGGTCCAAACTTTCCTTCCTTTAAGTTTTTTAGAGCTCAGAACCCAAAGTTCGTCCCAATGAGAGTTTTTCGTCTAGTATGGACGAAGTTGGTCCAAACATTGCTCCGTTTGAGTTTCGAGAGAGTTTGGAACTCAAAGTTCCTCCCAATGAGAGTTCTTTAGGTGGTTTGGACAACACATGGTCGAAACTTTATTCCGTTTAAGTTTTTGAGACCTCGGAACCCAAAGTTCGTCTCAATGAGAGTTTTACATCTAGTTTGGACGAAGTTGGTCCAAACTTTGCTCCGTTTGAGTTTCGAGAGAGTTTGGAACTCAAAGTTCCTTCCAATGAGAGTTCTTTAGGTGGTTTGGACAACACATGGTCGAAACTTTATTCCGTTTAAGTTTTTGAGACCTCGGAACCCAAAGTTTGTCCAAATGAGAGACTTTCATCTTGTTTGGACGAAGTTGGTCCAAACTTTACTAAGTTTAAGTTTCGAGAGAGTTTTGAACTCAAAGTTCATCCCAATGAGAGTTCCTTAGGTCGTTTGGACGACACATGGTCAAAACTTTACTCCGTTTAAGTTTTTGAGAGCTCGGAACCCAAAGTTTGTCCCAATGAGAGTTTTTCATCTAGTTTTGACGATGTTGGTCGAAACTTTGCTCCGTTTGAGTTTAAGGAGAGTTTGGAACTCAAACTTCATCCCAATGAGAGTTCTTTAGGTGGTTTGGACGACACATGGTCCAAACTTTACTCCGTTAAAGTTTTTGAGAGCTCGGAACCCAAAGTTCATCCGTATGAGAGTTTTCATCTAGGATGGACGAAGTTGGTTCAAACTTTGCTCCGTTTCAGTTTCGGAGAGTTTGGAACTCAAAGTTCGGCTAAATGAGAGATCTTTAGGTAGTTTGGACGACACATGGTCCAAACTTTACTCTGTTTAAGTTATTGAGGGCTCGGATCCCAAAGTTCATCTAAATGAGAGACTTTCATCTTGTTTGGACGAAGTTGGTCCAAACTTTACTCCGTTTGAGTTTCGATAGAGTTTGGAACTCAAAGTTCATCCAAATTAGAGTTCCTTAGGTCGTTTGGACGACACATGGTCCAAACTTTACTCCGTTTAAGTTTTTGAGAGCTCGGAACCCAAAGTTCATCCGTATGAGAGTTTTCATCTAGTATGGACGAAGTTGGTTCAAACTATGCTCCGTTTGAGTTTCGGAGAGTTTGGAAATCAAAGTTCGGCTAAATGAGAGTTCTTTAGGTACTTTGGACGACACATGGTCCAAACTTTACTCCGTTTAAGTTTTTGAGAGCTCAGAACCCAAAGTTCGTCCCAATGAGAGTTTTCATCTAGTATGGACGAAGTTGGTCCCAACTTTGCTCCGTTTGAGTTTCGAGAGAGTTTGGAACTCAAACTTCGTCCCAATGAGAGTTCTTTAGGTGGTTTGGACGACACATGGTCCAAACTTTACTCCGTTTAAGTTTTTGAGAGCTCGGAACCCAAAGTTCATCCGTATGAGAGTTTTCATCTAGTATGGACGAAGTTGGTTCAAACTTTGCTCCGTTTCAGTTTCGGAGAGTTTGGAACTCAAAGTTCGGCTAAATGAGAGTTCTTTAGGTCGTTAGGACAACACATGGTCCAAACTTAACTCCGTTTAAGTTATTGAGGGCTCGGATCCCAAAGTTCGTCCAACTGAGAGACTTTCATCTTGTTTGGACGAAATTGGTCCAAACTTTACTCTGTTTGAGTTTCGAGAGAGTTTGGAACTCAAAGTTCAACCCAATGAGAGTTCCTTACGTCGTTTGGACGACACATGGTCCAAACTTTACTCAGTTTAGGTTTTTGAGAGCTCGGAACCCAAAGTTCGTCCGAATGAGAGTTTTTAATCTAGTTTTGACAAAGTTGGTCGAAATTTGCTCCGTTTGAGTTTCGAGAGAGTTTGGAACTCAAACTTCGTCCCAATGAGAGTTCTTTAGGTGGTTTGGACGACACATGGTCCAAACTTTACTCCGTTTAAGTTTTTGAGGGCTCGGAACCCAAAGTTCATCCGTATGAGAGTTTTCATCTAGTATGGACGAAGTTGGTTCAAACTATGCTCCGTTTGAGTTTCGGAGAGTTTGGAACTCAAAGTTCGGCTAAATGAGAGTTCTTTAGGTACTTTGCACGACACATGGTCCACACTTTACTCCGCTTAAGTTTTTGAGAGCTCAGAACCCAAAGTTCGTCCTAATGAGAGTTTTC
Organism: Luffa aegyptiaca; assembly: GCA_017139565.1. Classification (NCBI taxonomy): domain Eukaryota; kingdom Viridiplantae; phylum Streptophyta; class Magnoliopsida; order Cucurbitales; family Cucurbitaceae; genus Luffa; species Luffa aegyptiaca. The sequence continues at coordinate 120,677 of JAETGN010000099.1, read as the reverse complement.
ATCTACTATCGACGAAGTTGGTCCCAACTTTGCTCCGTTTAAGTTTCGGAGAGTTTGGAACTCAAAGTTTGGCCCAATGAGAGTTCCTTACGTCGTTTGGACGACACATGGTCCAAACTTTACTCCGTTTAAGTTTTTGAGAGCTCGGAACCCAAAGTTCGTCCCAATGAGAGTTTTTCCACTAGTTCTTACGAAGTTGGTCGAAACTTGCTCCGTTTGAGTTTCGAGAGAGTTTCGAACTCAAACTTCGTCCCAATGAGAGTTCTTTAGGTGGTTTGGACGACACATGGTCCAAACTTTACTCCGTTTAAGTTTTTGAGAGCTCGGAACCCAAAGTTCATCCGTATGAGAGTTTTCATCTAGTATGGACGAAGTTGGTTCAAACTTTGCTCCGTTTGAGTTTCGGAGAGTTTGGAACTCAAAGTTTGGCCCAATGAGAGTTTCTTACGTCGTTTGGACGATACATGGTCGAAACTTTACGCCGTTTAAGTTTTTGAGAGCTCGGAACCCAAAGTTCGTCCCAATGAGAGTTTTTTATCTAGTTTTGACGAAGTTGGTTGAAACTTTGCTCCGTTTGAGTTTCGAGAGAGTTTGGCACTCAAACTTCATCCCAATGAGAGTTCTTTAGGTGGTTTGGACGACACATGGTCCAAACTTTACTCCGTTTAAGTTTTTGAGAGCTCAGAACCCAAAGTTCATCCGTATGAGAGTTTTCATCTAGTATGGACGAAGTTGGTTCAAACTTTGCTCCGTTTGAGTTTCGGAGAGTTTGGAACACAAAGTTCGGCTAAATGAGAGATCTTTAGGTAGTTTGGACGACACATGGTCCAAACTTTACTCTGTTTAAGTTATTGAGGGCTCGGATCCCAAAGTTCATATAAATGAGAGACTTTCATCTTGTTTGGACGAAGTTGGTCCAAACTTTACTCCGTTTGAGTTTCGATAGAGTTTGGAACTCAAAGTTCATCCAAATTAGAGTTCCTTTGGTCGTTTGGACGACACATGGTCCAAACTTTACTCCGTTTAAGTTTTTGAGAGCTCGGAACCCAAAGTTCATCCGTATGAGAGTTTTCATCTAGTATGGACGAAGTTGGTTCAAACTATGCTCCGTTTGAGTTTCGGAGAGTTTGGAAATCAAAGTTCGGCTAAATGAGAGTTCTTTAGGTACTTTGGACGACACATGGTCCAAACTTTACTCCGTTTAAGTTTTTGAGAGCTCAGAACCCAAAGTTCGTCCCAATGAGAGTTTTCATCTAGTATGGACGAAGTTGGTCCCAACTTTGCTCCGTTTGAGTTTCGAGAGAGTTTGGAACTCAAACTTCGTCCCAATGAGAGTTCTTTAGGTGGTTTGGACGACACATGGTCCAAACTTTACTCCGTTTAAGTTTTTGAGAGCTCGGAACCCAAAGTTCATCCGTATGAGAGTTTTCATCTAGTATGGACGAAGTTGGTTCAAACTTTGCTCCGTTTCAGTTTCGGAGAGTTTGGAACTCAAAGTTCGGCTAAATGAGAGTTCTTTAGGTCGTTAGGACAACACATGGTCCAAACTTTACTCCGTTTAAGTTATTGAGGGCTCGGATCCCAAAGTTCGTCCAACTGAGAGACTTTCATCTTGTTTGGACGAAATTGGTCCAAACTTTACTCCGTTTGAGTTTCGAGAGAGTTTGGAACTCAAACTTCGTCCCAATGAGAGTTCTTTAGGTTGTTTGGACGACACATGGTCCAAACTTTACTCCGTTTAAGTTTTTGAGGGCTCGGAACCCAAAGTTCATCCGTATGAGAGTTTTCATCTAGTATGCACGAAGTTGGTTCAAACTATGCTCCGTTTGAGTTTCGGAGAGTTTGGAACTCAAAGTTCGGCTAAATGAGAGTTCTTTAGGTACTTTGCACGACACATGGTCCACACTTTACTCCGTTTAAGTTTTTGAGAGCTCAGAACCCAAAGTTCGTCCTAATGAGAGTTTTCATCTACTATCGACGAAGTTGGTCCCAACTTTGCTCCGTTTAAGTTTCGGAGAGTTTGGAACTCAAAGTTTGGCCCAATGAGAGTTCCTTACGTCGTTTGGACGACACATGGTCCAAACTTTACTCCGTTTAAGTTTTTGAGAGCTCGGAACCCAAAGTTCATCCCAATGAGAGTTTTTCCACTAGTTCTTACGAAGTTGGTCGAAACTTGCTCCGTTTGAGTTTCGAGAGAGTTTCGAACTCAAACTTCGTCCCAATGAGAGTTCTTTAGGTGGTTTGGACGACACATGGTCCAAAGTTTACTCCGTTTAAGTTTTTGAGAGCTCGGAACCCAAAGTTCATCCGTATGAGAGTTTTCATCTAGTATGGACGAAGTTGGCTCAAACTTTGCTCCGTTTGAGTTTCGGAGAGTTTGGAACTCAAAGTTCGGCTAAATGAGAGTTCTTGAGGTAGTTTGGACGACACATGGTCCACACTTTACTCCGTTTAAGTTTTTGAGAGCTCAGAACCCAAAGTTCGTCCTAATGAGAGTTTTCATCTACTATCGACGAAGTTGGTCCCAACTTTGCTCCGTTTGAGTTTCGTAGAGTTTGGAACTCAAAGTTTGGCCCAATGAGAGTTCCTTACGTCGTTTGGACGACACATGGTCCAAACTTTACTCCGTTTAAGTTTTTGAGAGCTCAGAACCCAAAGTTCATCCGTATGAAAGTTTTCATCTAGTATGGACGAAGTTGGTTCAAACTTTGCTCCGTTTGAGTTTCGGAGAGTTTGGAACACAAAGTTCGGCTAAATGAGACATCTTTAGGTAGTTTGGACGACACATGGTCCAAACTTTACTCTGTTTAAGTTATTGAGGGCTCGGATCCCAAAGTTCATCTAAATGAGAGACTTTCATCTTGTTTGGACGAAGTTGGTCCAAACTTTACTCCGTTTGAGTTTCGATAGAGTTTGGAACTCAAAGTTCATCCAAATTAGAGTTCCTTAGGTCGTTTGGACGACACATGGTCCAAACTTTACTCCGTTTAAGTTTTTGAGAGCTCGGAACCCAAAGTTCATCCGTATGAGAGTTTTCATCTAGTATGGACGAAGTTGGTTCAAACTATGCTCCGTTTGAGTTTCGGAGAGTTTGGAAATCAAAGTTCGGCTAAATGAGAGTTCTTTAGGTACTTTGGACGACACATGGTCCAAACTTTACTCCGTTTAAGTTTTTGAGAGCTCAGAACCCAAAGTTCGTCCCAATGAGAGTTTTCATCTAGTATGGACGAAGTTGGTCCCAACTTTGCTCCGTTTGAGTTTCGAGAGAGTTTGGAACTCAAACTTCGTCCCAATGAGAGTTCTTTAGGTGGTTTGGACGACACATGGTCCAAACTTTACTCCGTTTAAGTTTTTGAGAGCTCGGAACCCAAAGTTCATCCGTATGAGAGTTTTCATCTAGTATGGACGAAGTTGGTTCAAACTTTGCTCCGTTTCAGTTTCGGAGAGTTTGGAACTCAAAGTTCGGCTAAATGAGAGTTCTTTAGGTCGTTAGGACAACACATGGTCCAAACTTTACTCCGTTTAAGTTATTGAGGGCTCGGATCCCAAAGTTCGTCCAACTGAGAGACTTTCATCTTGTTTGGACGAAATTGGTCCAAACTTTACTCTGTTTGAGTTTCGAGAGAGTTTGGAACTCAAAGTTCAACCCAATGAGAGTTCCTTACGTCGTTTGGACGACACATGGTCCAAACTTTACTCAGTTTAGGTATTTGAGAGCTGGGAACCCAAAGTTCGTCCGAATGAGAGTTTTTAATCTAGTTTTGACAAAGTTGGTCGAAATTTGCTCCGTTTGAGTTTCGAGAGAGTTTGGAACTCAAACTTCGTCCCAATGAGAGTTCTTTAGGTTGTTTGGACGACACATGGTCCAAACTTTACTCCGTTTAAGTTTTTGAGGGCTCGGAACCCAAAGTTCATCCGTATGAGAGTTTTCATCTAGTATGCACGAAGTTGGTTCAAACTATGCTCCGTTTGAGTTTCGGAGAGTTTGGAACTCAAAGTTCGGCTAAATGAGAGTTCTTTAGGTACTTTGCACGACACATGGTCCACACTTTACTCCGTTTAAGTTTTTGAGAGCTCAGAACCCAAAGTTCGTCCTAATGAGAGTTTTCATCTACTATCGACGAAGTTGGTCCCAACTTTGCTCCGTTTAAGTTTCGGAGAGTTTGGAACTCAAAGTTTGGCCCAATGAGAGTTCCTTACGTCGTTTGGACGACACATGGTCCAAACTTTACTCCGTTTAAGTTTTTGAGAGCTCGGAACCCAAAGTTCGTCCCAATGAGAGTTTTTCCACTAGTTCTTACGAAGTTGGTCGAAACTTGCTCCGTTTGAGTTTCGAGAGAGTTTCGAACTCAAACTTCGTCCCAATGAGAGTTCTTTAGGTGGTTTGGACGACACATGGTCCAAAGTTTACTCCGTTTAAATTTTTGAGAGCTCGGAACCCAAAGTTCATCCGTATGAGAGTTTTCATCTAGTATGGACGAAGTTGGCTCAAACTTTGCTCCGTTTGAGTTTCGGAGAGTTTGGAACTCAAAGTTCGGCTAAATGAGAGTTCTTGAGGTAGTTTGGACGACACATGGTCCACACTTTACACCGTTTAAGTTTTTGAGAGCTCAGAACCCAAAGTTCGTCCTAATGAGAGTTTTCATCTACTATCGACGAAGTTGGTCCCAACTTTGCTCCGTTTGAGTTTCGTAGAGTTTGGAACTCAAAGTTTGGCCCAATGAGAGTTCCTTACGTCGTTTGGACGACACATGGTCCAAACTTTACTCCGTTTAAGTTTTTGAGAGCTCAGAACCCAAAGTTCATCCGTATGAAAGTTTTCATCTAGTATGGACGAAGTTGGTTCAAACTTTGCTCCGTTTGAGTTTCGGAGAGTTTGGAACACAAAGTTCGGCTAAATGAGACATCTTTAGGTAGTTTGGACGACACATGGTCCAAACTTTACTCTGTTTAAGTTATTGAGGGCTCGGATCCCAAAGTTCATCTAAATGAGAGACTTTCATCTTGTTTGGACGAAGTTGGTCCAAACTTTACTCCGTTTGAGTTTCGATAGAGTTTGGAACTCAAAGTTCATCCAAATTAGAGTTCCTTAGGTCGTTTGGACGACACATGGTCCAAACTTTACTCCGTTTAAGTTTTTGAGAGCTCGGAACCCAAAGTTCATCCGTATGAGAGTTTTCATCTAGTATGGACGAAGTTGGTTCAAACTATGCTCCGTTTGAGTTTCGGAGAGTTTGGAAATCAAAGTTCGGCTAAATGAGAGTTCTTTAGGTACTTTGGACGACACATGGTCCAAACTTTACTCCGTTTAAGTTTTTGAGAGCTCAGAACCCAAAGTTCGTCCCAATGAGAGTTTTCATCTAGTATGGACGAAGTTGGTCCCAACTTTGCTCCGTTTGAGTTTCGAGAGAGTTTGGAACTCAAACTTCGTCCCAATGAGAGTTCTTTAGGTGGTTTGGACGACACATGGTCCAAACTTTACTCCGTTTAAGTTTTTGAGAGCTCGGAACCCAAAGTTCATCCGTATGAGAGTTTTCATCTAGTATGGACGAAGTTGGTTCAAACTTTGCTCCGTTTCAGTTTCGGAGAGTTTGGAACTCAAAGTTCGGCTAAATGAGAGTTCTTTAGGTCGTTAGGACAACACATGGTCCAAACTTTACTCCGTTTAAGTTATTGAGGGCTCGGATCCCAAAGTTCGTCCAACTGAGAGACTTTCATCTTGTTTGGACGAAATTGGTCCAAACTTTACTCTGTTTGAGTTTCGAGAGAGTTTGGAACTCAAAGTTCAACCCAATGAGAGTTCCTTACGTCGTTTGGACGACACATGGTCCAAACTTTACTCAGTTTAGGTTTTTGAGAGCTCGGAACCCAAAGTTCGTCCGAATGAGAGTTTTTAATCTAGTTTTGACAAAGTTGGTCGAAATTTGCTCCGTTTGAGTTTCGAGAGAGTTTGGAACTCAAACTTCGTCCCAATGAGAGTTCTTTAGGTGGTTTGGACGACACATGGTCCAAACTTTACTCCGTTTAAGTTTTTGAGGGCTCGGATCCCAAAGTTCATCCGTATGAGAGTTTTCATCTAGTATGCACGAAGTTGGTTCAAACTATGCTCCGTTTGAGTTTCGGAGAGTTTGGAACTCAAAGTTCGTCTAAATTAGAGTTCTTTAGGTACTTTGCACGACACATGGTCCACACTTTACTCCGTTTAAGTTTTTGAGAGCTCAGAACCCAAAGTTCGTCCTAATGAGAGTTTTCATCTACTATCGACGAAGTTGGTCCCAACTTTGCTCCGTTTAAGTTTCGGAGAGTTTGGAACTCAAAGTTTGGCCCAATGAGAGTTCCTTACGTCGTTTGGACGACACATGGTCCAAACTTTACTCCGTTTAAGTTTTTGAGAGCTCGGAACCCAAAGTTCGTCCCAATGAGAGTTTTTCCACTAGTTCTTACGAAGTTGGTCGAAACTTGCTCCGTTTGAGTTTCGAGAGAGTTTCGAACTCAAACTTCGTCCCAATGAGAGTTCTTTAGGTGGTTTGGACGACACATGGTCCAAAGTTTACTCCGTTTAAGTTTTTGAGAGCTCGGAACCCAAAGTTCATCCGTATGAGAGTTTTCATCTAGTATGGACGAAGTTGGCTCAAACTTTGCTCCGTTTGAGTTTCGGAGAGTTTGGAACTCAAAGTTCGGCTAAATGAGAGTTCTTGAGGTAGTTTGGACGACACATGGTCCACACTTTACTCCGTTTAAGTTTTTGAGAGCTCAGAACCCAAAGTTCGTCCTAATGAGAGTTTTCATCTACTATCGACGAAGTTGGTCCCAACTTTGCTCCGTTTGAGTTTCGTAGAGTTTGGAACTCAAAGTTTGGCCCAATGAGAGTTCCTTACGTCGTTTGGACGACACATGGTCCAAACTTTACTCCGTTTAAGTTTTTGAGAGCTCAGAACCCAAAGTTCGTCCCAATGAGAGTTTTTCATCTAGTTCTGACGAAGTTGGTCGAAACTTGCTCTGTTTGAGTTTTGAGAGAGTTTGGAACTCAAACTTCGTCCCAATGAGAGTTCTTTAGGTGGTTTGGACGACACATGGTCCAAACTTTACTCCGTTTAAGTTTTGGAGAGCTCGAAACCCAAAGTTCGTCCCAAAGAGAGTTTTTCATCTAGTTTGGACGAAGTTGGTCCAAACTTTGCTCCGTTTGAGTTTCGAGAGAGTTTGGAACTCAAAGTTCGTCCGAATGAGAGTTCTTTAGGTGGTTTGGACGACACATGGTCCAAACTTTACTTCCTTTAAGTTTTTGAGAGCTCGGAACCAGAAGTTCGTCCCAATGAGAGTTTTTCGTCTAGTATATACGAAGTTGGTCCAAACTTTGCTCCGTTTGAGTTTCGAGAGAGTTTGGAACTCAAAGTTCGTCCGAATGAGAGTTCTTTAGGTGGTTTTGACGACACATGGTCCAAACTTTACTTCCTTTAAGTTTTTGAGAGCTCAGAACCCAAAGTTCGTCCAAATGAGAGTTTTTCGTCTAGTATGGACGAAGTTGGTCCAAACTTTGCTCCGTTTGAGTTTTGAGAGAGTTTGGAACTCAAAGTTCGTCCGAATGAGAGTTCTTTAGGTGGTTTGGACGACACATGGTCCAAACTTTCCTTCCTTTAAGTTTTTGAGAGCTCGGAACCCAAAGTTCGTCCGAATGAGAGTTTTTCGTCTAGTATGGCCGAAGTTGGTCCAATCTTTGCTCCGTTTGAGTTTCGAGAGAGTTTGGAACTCAAAGTTCCTCCCAATGAGAGTTCTTTAGGTGGTTTGGACAACACATGGTCGAAACTTTATTCCGTTTAAGTTTTTGAGACCTCGGAACCCAAAGTTCGTCTCAATGAGAGTTTTACATCTAGTTTGGACGAAGTTGGTCCAAACTTTGCTCCGTTTGAGTTTCGAGAGAGTTTGGAACTCAAAGTTCCTTCCAATGAGAGTTCTTTGGGTGGTTTGGACAACACATGGTCGAAACTTTATTCCGTTTAAGTTTTTGAGACCTCGGAACCCAAAGTTTGTCCCAATGAGAGTTTTTCATCTAGTTTGGACGAACTTGGTCCAAACTTTGCTTCGTTTGATTTTCGAGAAAGTTTGGAACTCAAAGTTCCTCCCAATGAGAGTTCTTTAGGTGGAGTGGACAACACATGGTCGAAACTTTAACTCCGTTTAAGTTATTGAGGGCTCGGATCCCAAAGTTCGTCCAAATGAGAGACTTTCATCTTGTTTGGATGAAGTTGGTCCAAACTTTACTAAGTTTAAGTTTCGAGAGAGTTTTGAACTCAAAGTTCATCCAAATGAGAGTTCCTTAGGTCGTTTGGACGACACATGGTCAAAACTTTACTCCGTTTAAGTTTTTGAGAGCTCGGAACCCAAAGTTTGTCCCAATGAGAGTTTTTCATCTAGTTTTGACGATGTTGGTCGAAACTTTGCTCCGTTTGAGTTTAAGGAGAGTTTGGAACTCAAACTTCATCCCAATGAGAGTTCTTTAGGTGGTTTGGACGACACATGGTCCAAACTTTACTCCGTTAAAGTTTTTGAGAGCTCGGAACCCAAAGTTCATCCGTATGAGAGTTTTCATCTAGTATGGACGAAGTTGGTTCAAACTTTGCTCCGTTTGAGTTTCGGAGAGTTTGGAACTCAAAGTTCGGCTAAATGAGAGTTCTTTAGCTAGTTTGGACGACACATGGTCCAAACTTTACTCCGTTTAAGTTATTGAGGGCTTGGATCCCAAAGTTCGTCCAAATGAGAGACTTTCATCTTGGTTGGACGAAGTTGGTCCAAACGTTACTCCGTTTGAGTTTCAAGAGAGTTTGGAACTCAAAGTTCATCCAAATTAGAGTTCCTTAGGTCGTTTGGACGACACATGGTCCAAACTTTACTCCGTTTAAGTTTTTGAGAGCTCAAAACCCAACGTTCGTCCCAATGAGAGTTTTTCATCTAGTTTTGACGAAGTTGGTTGAAACTTTGCTCCGTTTGAGTTTCGAGAGAGTTTGGAACTCAAACTTCTTCCCAATGAGAGTTCTTTAGGTGGTTTGGACGACACATGGTGAAAAGTTTACTCCGTTAAAGTTTTTGAGAGCTCGGAACCCAAAGTTCATCCGTATGAGAGTTTTCATCTAGTATGGACGAAGTTGGTTCAAACTTTGCTCCGTTTGAGTTTCGGAGAGTTTGGAACTCAAAGTTCATCCAAATTAGAGTTCCTTAGGTGGTTTGGACGACACATGGTCCAAACTTTACTCCGTTTAAGTTTTTGAGAGCTCGGAACCCAAAGTTCATCCGTATGAGAGTTTTCATCTAGTATGGACGAAGTTGGTTCAAACTTTGCTCCGTTTGAGTTTCGGAGAGTTTGGAATTCAAAGTTCGGCTAAATGAGAGTTCTTTAGGTAGTTTGGACGACACATGGTCCACACTTTACTCCGTTTAAGTTTTTGAGAGCTCAGAACCCAAAGTTCGTCCCAATGAGAGTTTTAATCTACTATGGACGAAGTTGGTCCCAACTTTGCTCCGTTTGAGTTTCGGAGAGTTTGGAACTCCAAGTTTGGCCCAATGAGAGTTCCTTACGTCGTTTGGACGACACATGGTCATAACTTTACTCCGTCTAAGTTTTTGAGAGCTCGGAACCCAAAGTTCGTCCCAATGAGAGTTTTTCATCTAGTTTTGACGAAGTGGGTCGTAACTTTGCTCCGTTTGAGTTTCGAGAGAGTTTGGAACTCAAACTTCGTCCAATGAGAGTTCTTTAGGTGGTTTGGACGACACATGGTCCAAAGTTTACTCCGTTTAAGTTTTTGAGAGCTCGGAACCCAAAGTTCATCCGTATGAGAGTTTTCATCTAGTATGGACGAAGTTGGTTCAAACTATGCTCCGTTTGAGTTTCGGAGAGTTTGGAACTCAAAGTTCGGCTAAATGAGAGTTCTTTAGGTACTTTGGACGATACATGGTCCAAACTTTACTCCGTTTAAGTTTTTGAGAGCTCGGAACCCAAAGTTCATCCGTATGAGAGTTTTCATCTAGTATGGACGAAGTTGGTTCAAACTTTGCTCCGTTTGAGTTTCGGAGAGTTTGGAACTCAAAGTTCGGCTAAATGAGAGTTCTTTAGGTAGTTTGGACGACATATGGTCCACACTTTACTCCGTTTAAGTTTTTGAGAGCTCAGAACCCAAAGTTCGTTCCAATGAGAGTTTTCATCTACTATGGACGAAGTTGGTCCCAACTTTGCTGCGTTTGAGTTTCGGAGAGTTTGGAACTCAAAGTTTGGCACAATGAGAGTTCCATACATCGTTTGGACGACACATGGTTCAAACTTTACTCCGTTTAAGTTTTTGAGAGCTCGGAACCCAAAGTTCGTCCCAATGAGAGTTTTTCATCTAGTTTTAACGAAGTGGGTCGAAACTTTGCTCCGTTTGAGTTTCGAGAGAGTTTGGAACTCAAACTTCGTCCAATGAGAGTTCTTTAGGTGGTTTGGACGACACACGGTCCAAACTTTACTCCGTTTAAGTTTTTGAGACCTCGGAACCCAAAGTTTGTCCCAATGAGAGTTTTTCATCTAGTTAGGACGAACTTGGTCCAAACTTTGCTTCGTTTGATTTTCGAGAAAGTTTGGAACTCAAAGTTCCTCCCAATGAGAGTTCTTTAGGTGGAGTGGACAACACATGGTCGAAACTTTAACTCCGTTTAAGTTATTGAGGGCTCGGATCCCAAAGTTCGTCCAAATGAGAGACTTTCATCTTGTTTGGATGAAGTTGGTCCAAACTTTACTAAGTTTAAGTTTCGAGAGAGTTTTGAACTCAAAGTTCATCCAAATGAGAGTTCCTTAGGTCGTTTGGACGACACATGGTCAAAACTTTACTCCGTTTAAGTTTTTGAGAGCTCGGAACCCAAAGTTTGTCCCAATGAGAGTTTTTCATCTAGTTTTGACGATGTTGGTCGAAACTTTGCTCCGTTTGAGTTTAAGGAGAGTTTGGAACTCAAACTTCATCCCAATGAGAGTTCTTTAGGTGGTTTGGACGACACATGGTCCAAACTTTACTCCGTTAAAGTTTTTGAGAGCTCGGAACCCAAAGTTCATCCGTATGAGAGTTTTCATCTAGTATGGACGAAGTTGGTTCAAACTTTGCTCCGTTTGAGTTTCGGAGAGTTTGGAACTCAAAGTTCGGCTAAATGAGAGTTCTTTAGCTAGTTTGGACGACACATGGTCCAAACTTTACTCCGTTTAAGTTATTGAGGGCTTGGATCCCAAAGTTCGTCCAAATGAGAGACTTTCATCTTGGTTGGACGAAGTTGGTCCAAACGTTACTCCGTTTGAGTTTCAAGAGAGTTTGGAACTCAAAGTTCATCCAAATTAGAGTTCCTTAGGTCGTTTGGACGACACATGGTCCAAACTTTACTCCGTTTAAGTTTTTGAGAGCTCAAAACCCAACGTTCGTCCCAATGAGAGTTTTTCATCTAGTTTTGACGAAGTTGGTTGAAACTTTGCTCCGTTTGAGTTTCGAGAGAGTTTGGAACTCAAACTTCTTCCCAATGAGAGTTCTTTAGGTGGTTTGGACGACACATGGTGAAAAGTTTACTCCGTTAAAGTTTTTGAGAGCTCGGAACCCAAAGTTCATCCGTATGAGAGTTTTCATCTAGTATGGACGAAGTTGGTTCAAACTTTGCTCCGTTTGAGTTTCGGAGAGTTTGGAACTCAAAGTTCATCCAAATTAGAGTTCCTTAGGTGGTTTGGACGACACATGGTCCAAACTTTACTCCGTTTAAGTTTTTGAGAGCTCGGAACCCAAAGTTCATCCGTATGAGAGTTTTCATCTAGTATGGACGAAGTTGGTTCAAACTTTGCTCCGTTTGAGTTTCGGAGAGTTTGGAATTCAAAGTTCGGCTAAATGAGAGTTCTTTAGGTAGTTTGGACGACACATGGTCCACACTTTACTCCGTTTAAGTTTTTGAGAGCTCAGAACCCAAAGTTCGTCCCAATGAGAGTTTTCATCTACTATGGACGAAGTTGGTCCCAACTTTGCTCCGTTTGAGTTTCGGAGAGTTTGGAACTCCAAGTTTGGCCCAATGAGAGTTCCTTACGTCGTTTGGACGACACATGGTCATAACTTTACTCCGTTTAAGTTTTTGAGAGCTCGGAACCCAAAGTTCGTCCCAATGAGAGTTTTTCATCTAGTTTTGACGAAGTGGGTCGTAACTTTGCTCCGTTTGAGTTTCGAGAGAGTTTGGAACTCAAACTTCGTCCAATGAGAGTTCTTTAGGTGGTTTGGACGACACATGGTCCAAAGTTTACTCCGTTTAAGTTTTTGAGAGCTCGGAACCCAAAGTTCATCCGTATGAGAGTTTTCATCTAGTATGGACGAAGTTGGTTCAAACTATGCTCCGTTTGAGTTTCGGAGAGTTTGGAACTCAAAGTTCGGCTAAATGAGAGTTCTTTAGGTACTTTGGACGATACATGGTCCAAACTTTACTCCGTTTAAGTTTTTGAGAGCTCGGAACCCAAAGTTCATCCGTATGAGAGTTTTCATCTAGTATGGACGAAGTTGGTTCAAACTTTGCTCCGTTTGAGTTTCGGAGAGTTTGGAACTCAAAGTTCGGCTAAATGAGAGTTCTTTAGGTAGTTTGGACGACATATGGTCCACACTTTACTCCGTTTAAGTTTTTGAGAGCTCAGAACCCAAAGTTCGTCCCAATGAGAGTTTTCATCTACTATGGACGAAGTTGGTCCCAACTTTGCTGCGTTTGAGTTTCGGAGAGTTTGGAACTCAAAGTTTGGCACAATGAGAGTTCCATACATCGTTTGGACGACACATGGTTCAAACTTTACTCCGTTTAAGTTTTTGAGAGCTCGGAACCCAAAGTTCGTCCCAATGAGAGTTTTTCATCTAGTTTTAACGAAGTGGGTCGAAACTTTGCTCCGTTTGAGTTTCGAGAGAGTTTGGAACTCAAACTTCGTCCAATGAGAGTTCTTTAGGTGGTTTGGACGACACACGGTCCAAACTTTACTCCGTTTAAGTTTTTGAGAGCTCGGAACCCAAAGTTCATCCGTATGAGAGTTTTCATCTTGTTTGGACGAAGTTGGTCCAAACTTTACTCTGTTTGAGTTTCGAGAGAGTTTGGAACTCAAAGTTCAACCCAATGAGAGTTCCTTAGTTCGTTTGGACGACACATGGTCCAAACTTTACTCAGTTTAAGTTTTTGAGGGCTCGGATCCCAAAGTTCGTCCAACTGAGAGACTTTCATCTTGTTTGGACGAAGTTGGTCCAAACTTTACTCCGTTTGAGTTTCGAGAGAGTTTGGAACTCAAAGTTCAACCCAATGAGAGTTCCTTAGGTCGTTTGGACGACACATGGTCCAAACTTTACTCAGTTTAAGTTTTTGAGAGCTCGGAACCCAAAGTTCGTCCGAATGAGAGTTTTTAATCTAGTTTTGACAAAGTTGGTCGAAATTTGCTCCGTTTGAGTTTCGAGAGAGTTTGGAACTCAAACTTCGTCCCAATGAGAGTTCTTTAGGTGGTTTGGACGACACATGGTCCAAACTTTACTCCGTTTAAGTTTTTGAGGGCTCGGAACCCAAAGTTCATCCGTATGAGAGTTTTCATCTAGTATGGACGAAGTTGGTTCAAACTATGCTTCGTTTGAGTTTCGGAGAGTTTGGAACTCAAAGTTCGGCTAAATGAGAGTTCTTTAGGTACTTTGGACGACACATGGTCCAAACTTTACTCCGTTTAAGTTTTTGAGAGATCAGAACCCAAAGTTCGTCCCAATGAGAGTTTTCATCTAGTATGGACGAAGTTGGTCCCAACTTTGCTCCGTTTGAGTTTCGAAGAGTTTGGAACTAAAAGTTTGGCCCAATGAGAGTTCCTTACGTCGTTTGGACGACACATGGTCCAAACTTTACTCCGTTTAAGTTTTTGAGAGCTCGGAACCCAAAGTTCGTCCTAATGAGAGTTTTTTTATCTAGTTTTGACGAAGTTGGTCGAAACTTTGCTCCGTTTGAGTTTCGAGAGAGTTTGGAACACAAACTTCGTCCGAATGAGAGTTCTTTAGGTGGTTTGGACGACACATGGTCCAAAGTTTACTCCGTTTAAGTTTTTGAGAGCTCGGAACCCAAAGTTCATCCGTATGAGAGTTTTCATCTAGTATGGACGAAGTTGGTTCAAACTTTGCTCCGTTTGAGTTTCGGAGAGTTTGGAATTCAAAGTTCGGCTAAATGAGAGTTCTTTAGGTAGTTTGGACGACACATGGTCCACACTTTACTCCGTTTAAGTTTTTGAGAGCTCAGAACCCAAAGTTCGTCCCAATGCGAGTTTTCATCTACTATGGACGAAGTTGGTCCCAACTTTGCTCCGTTTGAGTTTCGGAGAGTTTGGAACTCAAAGTTTGGCCCAATGAGAGTTCCTTACGTCGTTTGGACGACACATGGTCCAAACTTTACTCCGTTTAAGTTTTTGAGAGCTCGGAACCCAAACTTCGTCCCAATGAGAGTTTTTCATCTAGTTTTGACGAAGTGGGTCGAAACTTTGCTCCGTTTGAGTTTCGAGAGAGTTTGGAACTCAAACTTCGTCCAATGAGAGTTCTTTAGGTGGTTTGGACGACACATGGTCCAAAGTTTACTCCGTTTAAGTTTTTGAGAGCTCGGAACCCAAAGTTCATCCGTATGAGAGTTTTCATCTAGTATGGACGAAGTTGGTTCAAACTTTGCTCCGTTTGAGTTTCGGAGAGTTTGGAACTCAAAGTTCGGCTAAATGAGAGTTCTTTAGGTACTTTGGACGATACATGGTCCAAACTTTACTCCGTTTAAGTTTTTGAGAGCTCGGAACCCAAAGTTCATCCGTATGAGAGTTTTCATCTAGTATTGACGAAGTTGGTTCAAACTTTGCTCCGTTTGAGTTTCGGAGAGTTTGGAACTCAAAGTTTGGCCCAATGAGAGTTCCTTACGTCGTTTGGACGACACGTGGTCCAAACTTTACTCCGTTTAAGTTTTTGAGAGCTCGGAACCCAAACTTCGTCCCAATGAGAGTTTTTCATCTAGTTTTGACGAAGTGGGTCGAAACTTTGCTCCGTTTGAGTTTCGAGAGAGTTTGGAACTCAAACTTCGTCCAATGAGAGTTCTTTAGGTGGTTTGGACGACACATGGTCCAAAGTTTACTCCGTTTAAGTTTTTGAGAGCTCGGAACCCAAAGTTCATCCGTATGAGAGTTTTCATCTAGTATGGACGAAGTTGGTTCAAACTTTGCTCCGTTTGAGTTTCGGAGAGTTTGGAACTCAAAGTTCGGCTAAATGAGAGTTCTTTAGGTACTTTGGACGATACATGGTCCAAACTTTACTCCGTTTAAGTTTTTGAGAGCTCGGAACCCAAAGTTCATCCGTATGAGAGTTTTCATCTAGTATTGACGAAGTTGGTTCAAACTTTGCTCCGTTTGAGTTTCGGAGAGTTTGGAACTCAAAGTTCGGCTAAATGAGAGTTCTTTAGGTCGTTTGGACAACACATGGTCCAAACTTTACTCCGTTTAAGTTATTGAGGGCTCGGATCCCAAAGTTCGTCCAACTGAGAGACTTTCATCTTGTTTGGACGAAGTTGGTCCAAACTTTACTCCGTTTGAGTTTCGAGAGAGTTTGGAACTCAAAGTTCAACCCAATGAGAGTTCCTTAGGTCGTTTGGACGACACATGGTCCAAACTTTACTCAGTTTAAGTTTTTGAGAGCTCGTGATATGAACTCTACCAATAAAGAACTCCAATAGAGTTGAAGGTGTTGATTTCTATTATGTGTTTGAGCTTCAAGATGGAACACATTAAATGCACTCCGGGTTCATGAAAGCTGCATTTAATGCAAATCAAGCATCAATTGATGGAACTATACTTTAAGCTACTTCAAAGGGAAGCTTAATTAATTCATGGAATGTTACACACAAAATGAAGGTTGACCAAGACTTCAATTCTCGGATTTATGGAGTCCATCATGTAATTTTTCAGGTTTTTGAGTCTTTTCAATGTTACATAGGTTACTTTTGTTAGTGGCTCTTTAATACATTAAAGTTAGGAAGGTTACACACTTTAAGGTGACCTAGTGGCTTAATTTAGGTTATATTTTGGAGGCTATAAAAAGCCATCTTTGATGTAACACAAAATAAGAAGATTTTGATGATGTTTCAATGAAATTGAGTCTTTTGAGCCTAAAGGCCATGAGCAACTTTCTTTGCATATCTTGTGTTTAGATTTGCATGTTAGGATCATTCAAGTAGCTTTGATCGAACTACTTGTGGAGTGATTCGAATCTCGAGTTTAGAAACGAGTTTTCTCTACTCTTGATCTTGATCATCAAGGTAAATCCGTTTCTATCTTCTTCCTTGGGATGAAATCACCTTGGTTTTGGGTTTTTGATATTGAGTTCTATGGGTCTTGTTTGCTAGCAAGGTTTTTAGATCCAATCATCAAGGGTTACCTTGTCGATCAAATATCTCAAGGCAAGAAAACTTGCTTGAGATTCGAATCACTCCACAAGCATGATTGATCAAGTCAAGCTTGAATGATTCTCAGCATGCAACCTAAACTACATAGAATTGCAAAGAAACTTAGCTCTAGGCTAAAGGAAAAGCTCAAAGGCTTATTTTACTACATTTCCAAGTCTTTTTTTTTTACAATGGAATTACATGGCATTATATAGCCTTAGAATTGAACCCTAGACCTTCCATGAGGCATTTCAAGAGTTGTAACATTCCAACTTTATGACCATAATCAACCATTAACTCAATATAACCTAAAAAGTAAATAAAATGACATAAAACTGAAAATACATTCAAAAGGGTCCATAAATCCGTGAATAGGAGTTTGCAATCAGCCAATTAATATTTGTAACCTCCCAAAGTATAAATGAAGCCTCACTTGAAGTATCTTGAAGTTCATGTTCCATAAATGACACTTTGAATTGTCTTCAATGAAGCTTGAGTGCATTTAATGCATCAACATTTTGAAGCTTTTCTTTAGTCTTGGATAGCATGGTAGGATTCATATCAGCTCGGAACCCAAAGTTCGTCCGAATGAGAGTTTTTAATCTAGTTTTGACAAAGTTGGTCGAAATTTGCTCCGTTTGAGTTTCGAGAGAGTTTGGAACTCAAACATCGTCCCAATGAGAGTTCTTTAGGTGGTTTGGACGACACATGGTCCAAACATTACTCCGTTTAAGTTTTTGAGGGCTCGGAACCCAAAGTTCATCCGTATGAGAGTTTTCATCTAGTATGGACGAAGTTGGTTCAAACTATGCTCCGTTTGAGTTTCGGAGAGTTTGGAACTCAAAGTTCGGCTAAATGAGAGTTCTTTAGGTACTTTGGACGACACATGGTCCACACTTTACTCCGTTTAAGTTTTTGAGAGCTCAGAACCCAAAATTCGTCCTAATGAGAGTTTTCATCTACTATCGACGAAGTTGGTCCCAACTTTGCTCCGTTTGAGTTTCGGAGAGTTTGGAACTCAAAGTTTGGCCCAATGAGAGTTCCTTACGTCGTTTGGACGACACATGGTCCAAACTTTACTCCGTTTAAGTTTTTGAGAGCTCGGAACCCAAAGTTCGTCCCAATGAGAGTTTTTCATCTAGTTCTTACGAAGTTGGTCGAAACTTGCTCCGTTTGAGTTTCGAGAGAGTTTGGAACTCAAACTTTGTCCCAATGAGAGTTCTTTAGGTGGTTTGGACGACACATGGTCCAAACTTTACTCCGTTTAAGTTTTTGAGGGCTCGGAACCCAAAGTTCATCCGTATGAGAGTTTTCATCTAGTATGGACGAAGTTGGTTCAAACTATGCTTCGTTTGAGTTTCGGAGAGTTTGGAACTCAAAGTTCGGCTAAATGAGAGTTCTTTAGGTACTTTGGACGACACATGGTCCAAACTTTACTTCCTTTAAGTTTTTGAGAGCTCGAAACCCAAAGTTCGTCACAATCAGAGTTTTTCATCTAATTTGGAAGAAGTTGGTCCAAACTTTTCTCCGTTTGAGTTTCGAGAGAGTTTGGAACTCAAAGTTCGTCCGAATGAGAGTTCTTTAGGTGGTTCTGACGACACATGGTCCAAACTTTACTTCCTTTAAGTTTATGAGAGCTCGGAACCCAAACTTCGTCCCAATGAGAGTTTTTCATCTAGTTTGGACGAAGTTGGTCCAACTTTGCTCCGTTTGAGTTTCGAGAGAGTTTGGAACTCAAAGGTCGTCCGATTGAGAGTTCTTTTGGTGGTGTTGACGACACATGGTCCAAACTTTACTTCCTTTAAGTTTTTGAGAGCTAGAAACCCAAAGTTTGTCACAATGAGAGTTTTTCATCTAGTTTGGACGAAGTTTGTCCAAACTTTGCTCCGTTTGAGTTTCGAGAGAATTTGGAACTCAAAGTTCGTCCCAATGATAGTTCTTTAGGTGGTTTGGAAGACACATGGTCCAAACTTTACTCCGTTTAAGTTTTTGAGAGCTCGGAACCCAAAGTTCGTCCCAATGAGAGTTTTTCATCTAGTTTGGACGAAGTTGGTCCAAACTTTGCCCCGTTTCAGTTTCGAGAGAGTTTGGAACTCAAAGTTCGTCCGAATGAGAGTTCTTTAGGTGTTTTGGACGACACATGGTCCAAACTTTACTTCCTTTAACTTTTGGAGAGCTCGAAACCCAAAGTTCGTCACAATGAGAGTTTTTCATCTAGTTTGGACGAAGTTTGTCTAAACTTTGCTCCGTTTGAGTTTCGAGAGAGTTTGGAACTCAAAGTTCGTCCAAATGATATTTCTTTAGGTGGTTTGGACGACACATGGTCCAAACTTTACTCCGTTTATGTTTTTGAGAGCTCGGAACCCAAAGTTCGTCCCAATGAGAGTTTTTCATCTAGATTGAACGAAGTTGGTCCAAACTTTGCTCCGTTTGGGTTTCGAGAGAGTTTGGAACTAAAAGTTCGTCCGAATGAGAGTTCTTTAGTTGGTTTGGACGACACATGGTCCAAACTTTACTTCCTTTAACTTTTTAAGCGCTCGGAACCCAAAGTTCGTCCCAATGAGAGTTTTTCATCTAGTTTGGACGAAGTTGGTCCAAACTTTTCTCCGATTGAGTTTCGAGAGAGTTTGGAACTCAATGTTCGTCCGAATGAGAGTTCATTAGGTGGTTTGGACGACCCATGGTCCAAACTTTACTTCCTTTAAGTTTTTGAGAGCTCCAAACCCAAAGTTCGTCACAATGAGAGTTTTTCATCTAGTTTGGACGAAGTTTGTCCAAACTTTGCCCCGTTTCAGTTTCGAGATAGTTTGGAACTCAAAGTTCGTCCGAATGAGAGTTCATTAGGTGGTTTGGACGACACATGGTCCAAACTTTACTTCCTTTAAGTTTTTGAGAGCTCGAAACCCAAAGTTCGTCACAATCAGAGTTTTTCATCTAATTTGGACGAAGTTGGTCCAAACTTTTCTCCGTTTGAGTTTCGAGAGAGTTTGGAACTCAAAGTTCGTCCGAATGAGAGTTCTTTAGGTGGTTCTGACGACACATGGTCCAAACTTTACTTCCTTTAAGTTTATGAGAGCTCGGAACCCAAAGTTCGTCCCAATGAGAGTTTTTCATCTAGTTTGGACGAAGTTGGTCCAACTTTGCTCCGTTTGAGTTTCGAGAGAGTTTGGAACTCAAAGTTCGTCCGATTGAGATTTCTTTTGGTGGTGTTGACGACGCATGGTCCAAACTTTACTTTCTTTAAGTTTTTGAGAGCTAGAAACCCAAAGTTCGTCACAATGAGAGTTTTTCATCTAGTTTGGACGAAGTTTGTCCAAACTTTGCTCCGTTTGAGTTTCGAGAGAATTTGGAACTCAAAGTTCGTCCCAATGATAGTTCTTTAGGTGGTTTGGAAGACACATGGTCCAAACTTTACTCCGTTTAAGTTTTTGAGAGCTCGGAACCCAAAGTTCGTCCCAATGAGAGTTTTTCATCTAGTTTGGACGAAGTTGGTCCAAACTTTGCCCCGTTTCAGTTTCGAGAGAGTTTGGAACTCAAAGTTCGTCCGAATGAGAGTTCTTTAGGTGTTTTGGACGACACATGGTCCAAACTTTACTTCCTTTAACTTTTGGAGAGCTCGAAACCCAAAGTTCGTCTCAATGAGAGTTTTTCATCTAGTTTGGACGAAGTTTGTCTAAACTTTGCTCCGTTTGAGTTTCGAGAGAGTTTGGAACTCAAAGTTCGTCCAAATGATATTTCTTTAGGTGGTTTGGACGACACATGGTCCAAACTTTACTCCGTTTATGTTTTTGAGAGCTCGGAACCCAAAGTTCGTCCCAATGAGAGTTTTTCATCTAGATTGAACGAAGTTGGTCCAAACTTTGCTCCGTTTGGGTTTCGAGAGAGTTTGGAACTCAAAGTTCGTCCGAATGAAAGTTCTTTAGTTGGTTTGGACGACACATGGTCCAAACTTTACTTCCTTTAACTTTTTAAGCGCTCGGAACCCAAAGTTCGTCCCAATGAGAGTTTTTCATCTAGTTTGGACGAAGTTGGTCCAAACTTTTCTCCGATTGAGTTTCGAGAGAGTTTGGAACTCAATGTTCGTCCGAATGAGAGTTCATTAGGTGGTTTGGACGACCCATGGTCCAAACTTTACTTCCTTTAAGTTTTTGAGAGCTCCAAACCCAAAGTTCGTCACAATGAGAGTTTTTCATCTAGTTTGGACGAAGTTTGTCCAAACTTTGCCCCGTTTCAGTTTCGAGATAGTTTGGAACTCAAAGTTCGTCCGAATGAGAGTTCATTAGGTGGTTTGGACGACACATGGTCCAAACTTTACTTCCTTTAAGTTTTTGAGAGCTCGAAACCCAAAGTTCGTCACAATCAGAGTTTTTCATCTAATTTGGACGAAGTTGGTCCAAACTTTTCTCCGTTTGAGTTTCGAGAGAGTTTGGAACTCAAAGTTCGTCCGAATGAGAGTTCTTTAGGTGGTTCTGACGACACATGGTCCAAACTTTACTTCCTTTAAGTTTATGAGAGCTCGGAACCCAAAGTTCGTCCCAATGAGAGTTTTTCATCTAGTTTGGACGAAGTTGGTCCAACTTTGCTCCGTTTGAGTTTCGAGAGAGTTTGGAACTCAAAGTTCGTCCGATTGAGAGTTCTTTTGGTGGTGTTGACGACGCATGGTCCAAACTTTACTTTCTTTAAGTTTTTGAGAGCTAGAAACCCAAAGTTCGTCACAATGAGAGTTTTTCATCTAGTTTGGACGAAGTTTGTCCAAACTTTGCTCCGTTTGAGTTTCGAGAGAATTTGGAACTCAAAGTTCGTCCCAATGATAGTTCTTTAGGTGGTTTGGAAGACACATGGTCCAAACTTTACTCCGTTTAAGTTTTTGAGAGCTCGGAACCCAAAGTTCGTCCCAATGAGAGTTTTTCATCTAGTTTGGACGAAGTTGGTCCAAACTTTGCCCCGTTTCAGTTTCGAGAGAGTTTGGAACTCAAAGTTCGTCCGAATGAGAGTTCTTTAGGTGTTTTGGACGACACATGGTCCAAACTTTACTTCCTTTAACTTTTGGAGAGCTCGAAACCCAAAATTCGTCACAATGAGAGTTTTTCATCTAGTTTGGACGAAGTTTGTCTAAACTTTGCTTCGTTTGAGTTTCGAGAGAGTTTGGAACTCAAAGTTCGTCCCAATGATATTTCTTTAGGTGGTTTGGACGACACATGGTCCAAACTTTACTCCGTTTATGTTTTTGAGAGCTCGGAACCCAAAGTTCGTCCCAATGAGAGTTTTTCATCTAGATTGAACGAAGTTGGTCCAAACTTTGCTCCGTTTGGGTTTCGAGAGAGTTTGGAACTCAAAGTTCGTCCGAATGAGAGTTCTTTAGTTGGTTTGGACGACACATCGTCCAAACTTTACTTCCTTTAACTTTTTGAGCGCTCGGAACCCAAAGTTCGTCCCAATGATAGTTTTTCATCTAGTTTGGACGAAGTTGGTCCAAACTTTTCTCCGATTGAGTTTCGAGAGAGTTTGGAACTCAAAGTTCGTCCGAATGAGAGTTCTTTAGGTGGTTTGGACGACCCATGGTCCAAACTTTACTTCCTTTAAGTTTTTGAGAGCTCCAAACCCAAAGTTCGTCACAATGAGAGTTTTTCATCTAGTTTGGACGAAGTTGGTCCAAACTTTGCCCCGTTTCAGTTTCGAGATAGTTTTGAACTCAAAGTTCGTCCGAATGAGAGTTCATTAGGTGGTTTGGACGACACATGGTCCAAACTTTACTTCCTTTAAGTTTTTGAGAGCTCGAAACCCAAAGTTCGTCACAATCAGAGTTTTTCATCTAATTTGGACGAAGTTGGTCCAAACTTTTCTCCGTTTGAGTTTCGAGAGAGTTTGGAACTCAAAGTTCGTCCGAATGAGAGTTCTTTAGGTGGTTCTGACGACACATGGTCCAAACTTTACTTCCTTTAAGGTTATGAGAGCTCGGAACCCAAAGCTCGTCCCAATGAGAGTTTTTCATCTAGTTTGGACGAAGTTGGTCCAACTTTGCTCCGTTTGAGTTTCGAGAGAGTTTGGAAATCAAAGTTCGTCCGATTGAGAGTTCTTTTGGTGGTGTTGACGACGCATGGTCCAAACTTTACTTCCTTTAAGTTTTTGAGAGCTAGAAACCCAAAGTTCGTCACAATGAGAGTTTTTCATCTAGTTTGGACGAAGTTTGTCCAAACTTTGCTCCGTTTGAGTTTCGAGAGAATTTGGAACTCAAAGTTCGTCCCAATGATAGTTCTTTAGGTGGTTTGGAAGACACATGGTCCAAACTTTACTCCGTTTAAGTTTTTGAGAGCTCGGAACCCAAAGTTCGTCCCAATGAGAGTTTTTCATCTAGTTTGGACGAAGTTGGTCCAAACTTTGCCCCGTTTCAGTTTCGAGAGAGTTTGGAACTCAAAGTTCGTCCGAATGAGAGTTCTTTAGGTGGTTCTGACGACACATGGTCCAAACTTTACTTCCTTTAAGGTTATGAGAGCTCGGAACCCAAAGCTCGTCCCAATGAGAGTTTTTCATCTAGTTTGGACGAAGTTGGTCCAACTTTGCTCCGTTTGAGTTTCGAGAGAGTTTGGAAATCAAAGTTCGTCCGATTGAGAGTTCTTTTGGTGGTGTTGACGACGCATGGTCCAAACTTTACTTCCTTTAAGTTTTTGAGAGCTAGAAACCCAAAGTTCGTCACAATGAGAGTTTTTCATCTAGTTTGGACGAAGTTTGTCCAAACTTTGCTCCGTTTGAGTTTCGAGAGAGTTTGGAACTCAAAGTTCGTCCCAATGATATTTCTTTAGGTGGTTTGGACGACACATGGTCCAAACTTTACTCCGTTTATGTTTTTGAGAGCTCGGAACCCAAAGTTCGTCCCAATAAGAGTTTTTCATCTAGTTTGGACGAAGTTGGTCCAAACTTTGCCCCGTTTCAGTTTCGAGAGAGTTTGGAACTCAAAGTTCGTCCGAATGAGAGTTCTTTAGGTGTTTTGGACGACACATGGTCCAAAACTTTACTTCCTTTAACTTTTGGAGAGCTAGAAACCCAAAGTTCGTCACAATGAGAGTTTTTCATCTAGTTTGGACGAAGTTTGTCCAAACTTTGCTCCGTTTGAGTTTCGAGAGAATTTGGAACTCAAAGTTCGTCCCAATGATAGTTCTTTAGGTGGTTTGGAAGACACATGGTCAAAACTTTACTCCGTTTAAGTTTTTGAGAGCTCGGAACCCAAAGTTCGTCCCAATAAGAGTTTTTCATCTAGTTTGGACGAAGGTGGTCCAAACTTTGCCCCGTTTCAGTTTCGAGAGAGTTTGGAACTCAAAGTTCGTCCGAATGAGAGTTCCTTAGGTGTTTTGGACGACACATGGTCCAAACTTTACTTCCTTTAACTTTTGGAGAGCTCGAAACCCAAAGTTCGTCACAATGAGAGTTTTTCATTTAGTTTGGACGAAGTTTGTCTAAACTTTGCTCCGTTTGAGTTTCGAGAGAGTTTGGAACTCAAAGTTCGTCCCAATGATAGTTCTTTAGGTGGTTTGGACTACAAATGGTCCGAACTTTACTTCCTTTAACTTTTTGAGAGCTCGGAACCCAAAGTTCGTCCCAATGAGAGTTTTTCATCTAGTTTGGACGAAGTTGGTCAAAACTTTTCTCCGTTTGAGTTTCGAGAGAGTTTGGAACTCAAAGTTCTTCCGAATGAGAGTTCTTTAGGTGGTTTGGACGACACATGGTCCAAACTTTACTTCCTTTAAGTTTTGGAGAGCTGGAAACCCAAAGTTCGTCACAATGAGAGTTTTTCATCTAGTTTCGACGAAGTTGGTCCAAAGTTTGCCCCGTTTGAGTTTCGAGAGAGTTTGGAACTCAATGTTCGTCCGAATGAGAGTTCTTTAGGTGGTTTGGACGACACATGGTCCAAACTTTACTTCCTTTAAGTTTTGGAGAGCTCGAAACCCAAAGTTCGTCACAATGAGAGTTTTTCATCTAATTTGGACGAAGTTTGTCTAAACTTTGCTCCGTTTGAGTTTCGAGAGAGTTTGGAACTCAAAGTTCGTCCCAATGATAGTTCTTTAGGTGGTTTGGACTACAAATGGTCCGAACTTTACTTCCTTTAACTTTTTGAGAGCTCGGAACCCAAAGTTCGTCCCAATGAGAGTTTTTCATCTAGTTTGGACGAAGTTGGTCAAAACTTTTCTCCGTTTGAGTTTCGAGAGAGTTTGGAACTCAAAGTTCTTCCGAATGAGAGTTCTTTAGGTGGTTTGGACGACACATGGTCCAAACTTTACTTCCTTTAAGTTTTGGAGAGCTGGAAACCCAAAGTTCGTCACAATGAGAGTTTTTCATCTAGTTTCGACGAAGTTGGTCCAAAGTTTGCCCCGTTTGAGTTTCGAGAGAGTTTGGAACTCAATGTTCGTCCGAATGAGAGTTCTTTAGGTGGTTTGGACGACACATGGTCCAAACTTTACTTCCTTTAACTTTTTGAGCGCTCGGAACCCAAAGTTCGTCCCAATGATAGTTTTTCATCTAGTTTGGACGAAGTTGGTCCAAACTTTTCTCCGATTGAGTTTCGAGAGAGTTTGGAACTCAAAGTTCGTCCGAATGAGAGTTCTTTAGGTGGTTTGGACGACCCATGGTCCAAACTTTACTTCCTTTAAGTTTTTGAGAGCTCCAAACCCAAAGTTCGTCACAATGAGAGTTTTTCATCTAGTTTGGACGAAGTTGGTCCAAACTTTGCCCCGTTTCAGTTTCGAGATAGTTTTGAACTCAAAGTTCGTCCGAATGAGAGTTCATTAGGTGGTTTGGACGACACATGGTCCAAACTTTACTTCCTTTAAGTTTTTGAGAGCTCGAAACCCAAAGTTCGTCACAATCAGAGTTTTTCATCTAATTTGGACGAAGTTGGTCCAAACTTTTCTCCGTTTGAGTTTCGAGAGAGTTTGGAACTCAAAGTTCGTCCGAATGAGAGTTCTTTAGGTGGTTCTGACGACACATGGTCCAAACTTTACTTCCTTTAAGGTTATGAGAGCTCGGAACCCAAAGCTCGTCCCAATGAGAGTTTTTCATCTAGTTTGGACGAAGTTGGTCCAACTTTGCTCCGTTTGAGTTTCGAGAGAGTTTGGAAATCAAAGTTCGTCCGATTGAGAGTTCTTTTGGTGGTGTTGACGACGCATGGTCCAAACTTTACTTCCTTTAAGTTTTTGAGAGCTAGAAACCCAAAGTTCGTCACAATGAGAGTTTTTCATCTAGTTTGGACGAAGTTTGTCCAAACTTTGCTCCGTTTGAGTTTCGAGAGAATTTGGAACTCAAAGTTCGTCCCAATGATAGTTCTTTAGGTGGTTTGGAAGACACATGGTCCAAACTTTACTCCGTTTAAGTTTTTGAGAGCTCGGAACCCAAAGTTCGTCCCAATGAGAGTTTTTCATCTAGTTTGGACGAAGTTGGTCCAAACTTTGCCCCGTTTCAGTTTCGAGAGAGTTTGGAACTCAAAGTTCGTCCGAATGAGAGTTCTTTAGGTGGTTCTGACGACACATGGTCCAAACTTTACTTCCTTTAAGGTTATGAGAGCTCGGAACCCAAAGCTCGTCCCAATGAGAGTTTTTCATCTAGTTTGGACGAAGTTGGTCCAACTTTGCTCCGTTTGAGTTTCGAGAGAGTTTGGAAATCAAAGTTCGTCCGATTGAGAGTTCTTTTGGTGGTGTTGACGACGCATGGTCCAAACTTTACTTCCTTTAAGTTTTTGAGAGCTAGAAACCCAAAGTTCGTCACAATGAGAGTTTTTCATCTAGTTTGGACGAAGTTTGTCCAAACTTTGCTCCGTTTGAGTTTCGAGAGAGTTTGGAACTCAAAGTTCGTCCCAATGATATTTCTTTAGGTGGTTTGGACGACACATGGTCCAAACTTTACTCCGTTTATGTTTTTGAGAGCTCGGAACCCAAAGTTCGTCCCAATAAGAGTTTTTCATCTAGTTTGGACGAAGTTGGTCCAAACTTTGCCCCGTTTCAGTTTCGAGAGAGTTTGGAACTCAAAGTTCGTCCGAATGAGAGTTCTTTAGGTGTTTTGGACGACACATGGTCCAAAACTTTACTTCCTTTAACTTTTGGAGAGCTAGAAACCCAAAGTTCGTCACAATGAGAGTTTTTCATCTAGTTTGGACGAAGTTTGTCCAAACTTTGCTCCGTTTGAGTTTCGAGAGAATTTGGAACTCAAAGTTCGTCCCAATGATAGTTCTTTAGGTGGTTTGGAAGACACATGGTCAAAACTTTACTCCGTTTAAGTTTTTGAGAGCTCGGAACCCAAAGTTCGTCCCAATAAGAGTTTTTCATCTAGTTTGGACGAAGGTGGTCCAAACTTTGCCCCGTTTCAGTTTCGAGAGAGTTTGGAACTCAAAGTTCGTCCGAATGAGAGTTCCTTAGGTGTTTTGGACGACACATGGTCCAAACTTTACTTCCTTTAACTTTTGGAGAGCTCGAAACCCAAAGTTCGTCACAATGAGAGTTTTTCATTTAGTTTGGACGAAGTTTGTCTAAACTTTGCTCCGTTTGAGTTTCGAGAGAGTTTGGAACTCAAAGTTCGTCCCAATGATAGTTCTTTAGGTGGTTTGGACTACAAATGGTCCGAACTTTACTTCCTTTAACTTTTTGAGAGCTCGGAACCCAAAGTTCGTCCCAATGAGAGTTTTTCATCTAGTTTGGACGAAGTTGGTCAAAACTTTTCTCCGTTTGAGTTTCGAGAGAGTTTGGAACTCAAAGTTCTTCCGAATGAGAGTTCTTTAGGTGGTTTGGACGACACATGGTCCAAACTTTACTTCCTTTAAGTTTTGGAGAGCTGGAAACCCAAAGTTCGTCACAATGAGAGTTTTTCATCTAGTTTCGACGAAGTTGGTCCAAAGTTTGCCCCGTTTGAGTTTCGAGAGAGTTTGGAACTCAATGTTCGTCCGAATGAGAGTTCTTTAGGTGGTTTGGACGACACATGGTCCAAACTTTACTTCCTTTAAGTTTTGGAGAGCTCGAAACCCAAAGTTCGTCACAATGAGAGTTTTTCATCTAATTTGGACGAAGTTTGTCTAAACTTTGCTCCGTTTGAGTTTCGAGAGAGTTTGGAACTCAAAGTTCGTCCCAATGATAGTTCTTTAGGTGGTTTGGACTACAAATGGTCCGAACTTTACTTCCTTTAACTTTTTGAGAGCTCGGAACCCAAAGTTCGTCCCAATGAGAGTTTTTCATCTAGTTTGGACGAAGTTGGTCAAAACTTTTCTCCGTTTGAGTTTCGAGAGAGTTTGGAACTCAAAGTTCTTCCGAATGAGAGTTCTTTAGGTGGTTTGGACGACACATGGTCCAAACTTTACTTCCTTTAAGTTTTGGAGAGCTGGAAACCCAAAGTTCGTCACAATGAGAGTTTTTCATCTAGTTTCGACGAAGTTGGTCCAAAGTTTGCCCCGTTTGAGTTTCGAGAGAGTTTGGAACTCAATGTTCGTCCGAATGAGAGTTCTTTAGGTGGTTTGGACGACACATGGTCCAAACTTTACTTCCTTTAACTTTTTGATAGCTCGGAACCCAAAGTTCGTCCCAATGAGAGTTTTTCATCTAGTTTGGACGAAGTTGGTCTAAACTTTTCTCCGTTTGAGTTTCGAGAGAGTTTGGAACTCAAAGTTCGTCCCAATAATAGTTCTTTAGGTGGTTTGGACGACACATGGTCCACACTTTACTTCCTTTAACTTTTTGAGAGCTCGGAACCCAAAGTTCGTCCCAATGAGAGTTTTTCATCTAGTTTGGACGAAGTTGGTCAAAACTTTTCTCCGTTTGAGTTTCGAGAGAGTTTGGAACTCAAAGTTCGTCCCAATGATAGTTCTTTAGGTGGTTTGGAAGACACATGGTCCAAACTTTACTCCGTTTAAGTTTTTGAGAGCTCGGAACCCAAAGTTCGTCCCAATGAGAGTTTTTCATCTAGTTTGGACGAAGTTGGTCCAACCTTTGCTCCGTTTGAGTTTCGAGAGAGTTTGGAACTCAAAGTTCGTCCGAATGAGAGTTCTTTTGGTGGTTTGGACGACGCAGGTCCAAACTTTACTTCCTTTAAGTTTTTGAGAGCTAGAAACCCAAAGTTCTTCACAATGAGAGTTTTTCATCTAGTTTGGACGAAGTTGGTCTAAACTTTCCTCCATTTGTGTTTCCAGAGAGTTTGAAACTCAAAGTTCGTCCGAATGATAGTTCTTTAGGTGGTCTGGAAGACACATGGTCCAAACATTACTCCGTTTAAGTTTTTGAGAGCTCAGAACCCAAAGTTCGTCCCAATGAGAGTTTTTCATCTAGTTTGGACGAAGTTGGTTCTAACATTCCTCCGTTTGAGTTTCGAGAGAGTTTGGAACTCAAAGTTCGTCCAAATGAGAGTTCTTTAGGTGGTTTGGACGACACATGGTCCAAACTTTACTTCCTTTAACTTTTTTAGAGCTCGGAACCCAAAGTTCGTCCCAATGAGAGTTTTTAATCTAGTTTGGACGAAGTTGGTCAAAACTTTTCTCCGTTTGAGTTTCGAGAGAGTTTGGAACTCAAAGTTCGTCCGAATGAGAGTTCTTTAGGTGGTTTGGACAATACATGGTCCAAACTTTACTTCCTTTAAGTTTTTGAGAGCTCTAAACCCAAAGTTCGTCACAATGAGAGTTTTTCATCTAGTTTGGACGAAGTTGGTCCAAAGTTTGCCCCGTTTGAGTTTCGAGAGAGTTTGGAACTCAAAGTTCGTCCGAATGGGAGTTCTTTAGGTGGTTTGGACGACACATGGTCCAAACTTTACTTCCTTTAAGTTTTGGAGAGCTCGAAACCCAAAGTTCGTCACAATGAGAGTTTTTCATCTAGTTTGGATGAAATTTGTCTAAACTTTGCTCCGTTTGAGTTTCGAGAGAGTTTGGAACTCAAAGTTCGTCCCAATGATAGTTCTTTAGGTTGTTTGGACGACAAATGGTCCAAACTTTACTTCCTTTAACTTTTTGAGAGCTCGGAACCCAAAGTTCGTCCCAATGAGAGTTTTTCATCTAATTTGGACGAAGTTGGTCCAAACTTTTCTCCGTTTGAGTTTCGAGAGAGTTTGGAACTCAAAGTTCGTCGGAATGAGAGTTCTTTAGGTGGTTTGGACGACACATGGTCCAAACTTTACTTCCTTTAAGTTTTGGAGAGCTCGAAACCCAAAGTTCGTCACAATGAGAGTTTTTCATCTAACTTGGACGAAGTTTGTCTAAACTTTGCTCCGTTTGAGTTTCGAGAGAGTTTGGAACTCAAAGTTCGTCCCAATGATAGTTCTTTAGGTGGTTTGGACTACAAATGGTCCGAACTTTACTTCCTTTAACTTTTTGAGAGCTCGGAACCCAAAGTTCGTCCCAATGAGAGTTTTTCATCTAGTTTGGACGAAGTTGGTCAAAACTTTTCTCCGTTTGAGTTTCGAGAGAGTTTGGAACTCAAAGTTCTTCCGAATGAGAGTTCTTTAGGTGGTTTGGACGACACATGGTCCAAACTTTACTTCCTTTAAGTTTTGGAGAGCTGGAAACCCAAAGTTCGTCACAATGAGAGTTTTTCATCTAGTTTCGACGAAGTTGGTCCAAAGTTTGCCCCGTTTGAGTTTCGAGAGAGTTTGGAACTCAATGTTCGTCCGAATGAGAGTTCTTTAGGTGGTTTGGACGACACATGGTCCAAACTTTACTTCCTTTAACTTTTTGATAGCTCGGAACCCAAAGTTCGTCCCAATGAGAGTTTTTCATCTAGTTTGGACGAAGTTGGTCTAAACTTTTCTCCGTTTGAGTTTCGAGAGAGTTTGGAACTCAAAGTTCGTCCCAATAATAGTTCTTTAGGTGGTTTGGACGACACATGGTCCACACTTTACTTCCTTTAACTTTTTGAGAGCTCGGAACCCAAAGTTCGTCCCAATGAGAGTTTTTCATCTAGTTTGGACGAAGTTGGTCAAAACTTTTCTCCGTTTGAGTTTCGAGAGAGTTTGGAACTCAAAGTTCGTCCCAATGATAGTTCTTTAGGTGGTTTGGAAGACACATGGTCCAAACTTTACTCCGTTTAAGTTTTTGAGAGCTCGAAACCCAAAGTTCGTCCCAATGAGAGTTTTTCATCTAGTTTGGACGAAGTTGGTCCAACCTTTGCTTCGTTTGAGTTTCGAGAGAGTTTGGAACTCAAAGTTCGTCCGAATGAGAGTTCTTTTGGTGGTTTGGACGACGCAGGTCCAAACTTTACTTCCTTTAAGTTTTTGCGAGCTAGAAACCCAAAGTTCTTCACAATGAGAGTTTTTCATCTACTTTGGACGAAGTTGGTCTAAACTTTCCTCCATTTGTGTTTCGAGAGAGTTTGAAACTCAAAGTTCGTCCGAATGATAGTTCTTTAGGTGGTCTGGAAGACACATGGTCCAAACATTACTCCGTTTAAGTTTTTGAGAGCTCAGAACCCAAAGTTCGTCCCAATGAGAGTTTTTCATCTAGTTTGGACGAAGTTGGTTCTAACATTCCTCCGTTTGAGTTTCGAGAGAGTTTGGAACTCAAAGTTCGTCCAAATGAGAGTTCTTTAGGTGGTTTGGACGACACATGGTCCAAACTTTACTTCCTTTAACTTTTTTAGAGCTCGGAACCCAAAGTTCGTCCCAATGAGAGTTTTTAATCTAGTTTGGACGAAGTTGGTCAAAACTTTTCTCCGTTTGAGTTTCGAGAGAGTTTGGAACTCAAAGTTCGTCCGAATGAGAGTTCTTTAGGTGGTTTGGACAATACATGGTCCAAACTTTACTTCCTTTAAGTTTTTGAGAGCTCTAAACCCAAAGTTCGTCACAATGAGAGTTTTTCATCTAGTTTGGACGAAGTTGGTCCAAAGTTTGCCCCGTTTGAGTTTCGAGAGAGTTTGGAACTCAAAGTTCGCCCGAATGGGAGTTCTTTAGGTGGTTTGGACGACACATGGTCCAAACTTTACTTCCTTTAAGTTTTGGAGAGCTCGAAACCCAAAGTTCGTCACAATGAGAGTTTTTCATCTAGTTTGGATGAAATTTGTCTAAACTTTGCTCCGTTTGAGTTTCGAGAGAGTTTGGAACTCAAAGTTCGTCCCAATGATAGTTCTTTAGGTTGTTTGGACGACAAATGGTCCAAACTTTACTTCCTTTAACTTTTTGAGAGCTCGGAACCCAAAGTTCGTCCCAATGAGAGTTTTTCATCTAGTTTGGACGAAGTTGGTCTAAACTTTTCTCCGTTTGAGTTTCGAGAGAGTTTGGAACTCAAAGTTCGTCCCAATAATAGTTCTTTAGGTGGTTTGGACGACACATGGTCCACACTTTACTTCCTTTAACTTTTTGAGAGCTCGGAACCCAAAGTTCGTCCCAATGAGAGTTTTTCATCTAGTTTGGACGAAGTTGGTCAAAACTTTTCTCCGTTTGAGTTTCGAGAGAGTTTGGAACTCAAAGTTCGTCCCAATGATAGTTCTTTAGGTGGTTTGGAAGACACATGGTCCAAACTTTACTCCGTTTAAGTTTTTGAGAGCTCGAAACCCAAAGTTCGTCCCAATGAGAGTTTTTCATCTAGTTTGGACGAAGTTGGTCCAACCTTTGCTCCGTTTGAGTTTCGAGAGAGTTTGGAACTCAAAGTTCGTCCGAATGAGAGTTCTTTTGGTGGTTTGGACGACGCAGGTCCAAACTTTACTTCCTTTAAGTTTTTGCGAGCTAGAAACCCAAAGTTCTTCACAATGAGAGTTTTTCATCTAGTTTGGACGAAGTTGGTCTAAACTTTCCTCCATTTGTGTTTCGAGAGAGTTTGAAACTCAAAGTTCGTCCGAATGATAGTTCTTTAGGTGGTCTGGAAGACACATGGTCCAAACATTACTCCGTTTAAGTTTTTGAGAGCTCAGAACCCAAAGTTCGTCCCAATGAGAGTTTTTCATCTAGTTTGGACGAAGTTGGTTCTAACATTCCTCCGTTTGAGTTTCGAGAGAGTTTGGAACTCAAAGTTCGTCCAAATGAGAGTTCTTTAGGTGGTTTGGACGACACATGGTCCAAACTTTACTTCCTTTAACTTTTTTAGAGCTCGGAACCCAAAGTTCGTCCCAATGAGAGTTTTTAATCTAGTTTGGACGAAGTTGGTCAAAACTTTTCTCCGTTTGAGTTTCGAGAGAGTTTGGAACTCAAAGTTCGTCCGAATGAGAGTTCTTTAGGTGGTTTGGACAATACATGGTCCAAACTTTACTTCCTTTAAGTTTTTGAGAGCTCTAAACCCAAAGTTCGTCACAATGAGAGTTTTTCATCTAGTTTGGACGAAGTTGGTCCAAAGTTTGCCCCGTTTGAGTTTCGAGAGAGTTTGGAACTCAAAGTTCGTCCCAATAATAGTTCTTTAGGTGGTTTGGACGACACATGGTCCACACTTTACTTCCTTTAACTTTTTGAGAGCTCGGAACCCAAAGTTCGTCCCAATGAGAGTTTTTCATCTAGTTTGGACGAAGTTGGTCAAAACTTTTCTCCGTTTGAGTTTCGAGAGAGTTTGGAACTCAAAGTTCGTCCCAATGATAGTTCTTTAGGTGGTTTGGAAGACACATGGTCCAAACTTTACTCCGTTTAAGTTTTTGAGAGCTCGAAACCCAAAGTTCGTCCCAATGAGAGTTTTTCATCTAGTTTGGACGAAGTTGGTCCAACCTTTGCTCCGTTTGAGTTTCGAGAGAGTTTGGAACTCAAAGTTCGTCCGAATGAGAGTTCTTTTGGTGGTTTGGACGACGCAGGTCCAAACTTTACTTCCTTTAAGTTTTTGCGAGCTAGAAACCCAAAGTTCTTCACAATGAGAGTTTTTCATCTAGTTTGGACGAAGTTGGTCTAAACTTTCCTCCATTTGTGTTTCGAGAGAGTTTGAAACTCAAAGTTCGTCCGAATGATAGTTCTTTAGGTGGTCTGGAAGACACATGGTCCAAACATTACTCCGTTTAAGTTTTTGAGAGCTCAGAACCCAAAGTTCGTCCCAATGAGAGTTTTTCATCTAGTTTGGACGAAGTTGGTTCTAACATTCCTCCGTTTGAGTTTCGAGAGAGTTTGGAACTCAAAGTTCGTCCAAATGAGCGTTCTTTAGGTGGTTTGGACGACACATGGTCCAAACTTTACTTCCTTTAACTTTTTTAGAGCTCGGAACCCAAAGTTCGTCCCAATGAGAGTTTTTAATCTAGTTTGGACGAAGTTGGTCAAAACTTTTCTCCGTTTGAGTTTCGAGAGAGTTTGGAACTCAAAGTTCGTCCGAATGAGAGTTCTTTAGGTGGTTTGGACAATACATGGTCCAAACTTTACTTCCTTTAAGTTTTTGAGAGCTCTAAACCCAAAGTTCGTCACAATGAGAGTTTTTCATCTAGTTTGGACGAAGTTGGTCCAAAGTTTGCCCCGTTTGAGTTTCGAGAGAGTTTGGAACTCAAAGTTCGTCCGAATGGGAGTTCTTTAGGTGGTTTGGACGACACATGGTCCAAACTTTACTTCCTTTAAGTTTTGGAGAGCTCGAAACCCAAAGTTCGTCACAATGAGAGTTTTTCATCTAGTTTGGATGAAATTTGTCTAAACTTTGCTCCGTTTGAGTTTCGAGAGAGTTTGGAACTCAAAGTTCGTCCCAATGATAGTTCTTTAGGTTGTTTGGACGACAAATGGTCCAAACTTTACTTCCTTTAACTTTTTGAGAGCTCGGAACCCAAAGTTCGTCCCAATGAGAGTTTTTCATCTAATTTGGACGAAGTTGGTCCAAACTTTTCTCCGTTTGAGTTTCGAGAGAGTTTGGAACTCAAAGTTCGTCGGAATGAGAGTTCTTTAGGTGGTTTGGACGACACATGGTCCAAACTTTACTTCCTTTAAGTTTTGGAGAGCTCGAAACCCAAAGTTCGTCACAATGAGAGTTTTTCATCTAACTTGGACGAAGTTTGTCTAAACTTTGCTCCGTTTGAGTTTCGAGAGAGTTTGGAACTCAAAGTTCGTTCCAATGATAGTTCTTTAGGTGGTTTGGACTACAAATGGTCCGAACTTTACTTCCTTTAACTTTTTGAGAGCTCGGAACCCAAAGTTCGTCCCAATGAGAGTTTTTCATCTAGTTTGGACGAAGTTGGTCAAAACTTTTCTCCGTTTGAGTTTCGAGAGAGTTTGGAACTCAAAGTTCTTCCGAATGAGAGTTCTTTAGGTGGTTTGGACGACACATGGTCCAAACTTTACTTCCTTTAAGTTTTGGAGAGCTGGAAACCCAAAGTTCGTCACAATGAGAGTTTTTCATCTAGTTTCGACGAAGTTGGTCCAAAGTTTGCCCCGTTTGAGTTTCGAGAGAGTTTGGAACTCAATGTTCGTCCGAATGAGAGTTCTTTAGGTGGTTTGGACGACACATGGTCCAAACTTTACTTCCTTTAACTTTTTGATAGCTCGGAACCCAAAGTTCGTCCCAATGAGAGTTTTTCATCTAGTTTGGACGAAGTTGGTCTAAACTTTTCTCCGTTTGAGTTTCGAGAGAGTTTGGAACTCAAAGTTCGTCCCAATAATAGTTCTTTAGGTGGTTTGGACGACACATGGTCCACACTTTACTTCCTTTAACTTTTTGAGAGCTCGGAACCCAAAGTTCGTCCCAATGAGAGTTTTTCATCTAGTTTGGACGAAGTTGGTCAAAACTTTTCTCCGTTTGAGTTTCGAGAGAGTTTGGAACTCAAAGTTCGTCCCAATGATAGTTCTTTAGGTGGTTTGGAAGACACATGGTCCAAACTTTACTCCGTTTAAGTTTTTGAGAGCTCGAAACCCAAAGTTCGTCCCAATGAGAGTTTTTCATCTAGTTTGGACGAAGTTGGTCCAACCTTTGCTCCGTTTGAGTTTCGAGAGAGTTTGGAACTCAAAGTTCGTCCGAATGAGAGTTCTTTTGGTGGTTTGGACGACGCAGGTCCAAACTTTACTTCCTTTAAGTTTTTGCGAGCTAGAAACCCAAAGTTCTTCACAATGAGAGTTTTTCATCTAGTTTGGACGAAGTTGGTCTAAACTTTCCTCCATTTGTGTTTCGAGAGAGTTTGAAACTCAAAGTTCGTCCGAATGATAGTTCTTTAGGTGGTCTGGAAGACACATGGTCCAAACATTACTCCGTTTAAGTTTTTGAGAGCTCAGAACCCAAAGTTCGTCCCAATGAGAGTTTTTCATCTAGTTTGGACGAAGTTGGTTCTAACATTCCTCCGTTTGAGTTTCGAGAGAGTTTGGAACTCAAAGTTCGTCCAAATGAGAGTTCTTTAGGTGGTTTGGACGACACATGGTCCAAACTTTACTTCCTTTAACTTTTTTAGAGCTCGGAACCCAAAGTTCGTCCCAATGAGAGTTTTTAATCTAGTTTGGACGAAGTTGGTCAAAACTTTTCTCCGTTTGAGTTTCGAGAGAGTTTGGAACTCAAAGTTCGTCCGAATGAGAGTTCTTTAGGTGGTTTGGACAATACATGGTCCAAACTTTACTTCCTTTAAGTTTTTGAGAGCTCTAAACCCAAAGTTCGTCACAATGAGAGTTTTTCATCTAGTTTGGACGAAGTTGGTCCAAAGTTTGCCCCGTTTGAGTTTCGAGAGAGTTTGGAACTCAAAGTTCGTCCGAATGGGAGTTCTTTAGGTGGTTTGGACGACACATGGTCCAAACTTTACTTCCTTTAAGTTTTGGAGAGCTCGAAACCCAAAGTTCGTCACAATGAGAGTTTTTCATCTAGTTTGGATGAAATTTGTCTAAACTTTGCTCCGTTTGAGTTTCGAGAGAGTTTGGAACTCAAAGTTCGTCCCAATGATAGTTCTTTAGGTTGTTTGGACGACAAATGGTCCAAACTTTACTTCCTTTAACTTTTTGAGAGCTCGGAACCCAAAGTTCGTCCCAATGAGAGTTTTTCATCTAATTTGGACGAAGTTGGTCCAAACTTTTCTCCGTTTGAGTTTCGAGAGAGTTTGGAACTCAAAGTTCGTCGGAATGAGAGTTCTTTAGGTGGTTTGGACGACACATGGTCCAAACTTTACTTCCTTTAAGTTTTGGAGAGCTCGAAACCCAAAGTTCGTCACAATGAGAGTTTTTCATCTAACTTGGACGAAGTTTGTCTAAACTTTGCTCCGTTTGAGTTTCGAGAGAGTTTGGAACTCAAAGTTCGTTCCAATGATAGTTCTTTAGGTGGTTTGGACTACAAATGGTCCGAACTTTACTTCCTTTAACTTTTTGAGAGCTCGGAACCCAAAGTTCGTCCCAATGAGAGTTTTTCATCTAGTTTGGACGAAGTTGGTCAAAACTTTTCTCCGTTTGAGTTTCGAGAGAGTTTGGAACTCAAAGTTCTTCCGAATGAGAGTTCTTTAGGTGGTTTGGACGACACATGGTCCAAACTTTACTTCCTTTAAGTTTTGGAGAGCTGGAAACCCAAAGTTCGTCACAATGAGAGTTTTTCATCTAGTTTCGACGAAGTTGGTCCAAAGTTTGCCCCGTTTGAGTTTCGAGAGAGTTTGGAACTCAATGTTCGTCCGAATGAGAGTTCTTTAGGTGGTTTGGACGACACATGGTCCAAACTTTACTTCCTTTAACTTTTTGATAGCTCGGAACCCAAAGTTCGTCCCAATGAGAGTTTTTCATCTAGTTTGGACGAAGTTGGTCTAAACTTTTCTCCGTTTGAGTTTCGAGAGAGTTTGGAACTCAAAGTTCGTCCCAATAATAGTTCTTTAGGTGGTTTGGACGACACATGGTCCACACTTTACTTCCTTTAACTTTTTGAGAGCTCGGAACCCAAAGTTCGTCCCAATGAGAGTTTTTCATCTAGTTTGGACGAAGTTGGTCAAAACTTTTCTCCGTTTGAGTTTCGAGAGAGTTTGGAACTCAAAGTTCGTCCCAATGATAGTTCTTTAGGTGGTTTGGAAGACACATGGTCCAAACTTTACTCCGTTTAAGTTTTTGAGAGCTCGAAACCCAAAGTTCGTCCCAATGAGAGTTTTTCATCTAGTTTGGACGAAGTTGGTCCAACCTTTGCTCCGTTTGAGTTTCGAGAGAGTTTGGAACTCAAAGTTCGTCCGAATGAGAGTTCTTTTGGTGGTTTGGACGACGCATGTCCAAACTTTACTTCCTTTAAGTTTTTGAGAGCTAGAAACCCAAAGTTCTTCACAATGAGAGTTTTTCATCTAGTTTGGACGAAGTTGGTCTAAACTTTCCTCCATTTGTGTTTCGAGAGAGTTTGAAACTCAAAGTTCGTCCGAATGATAGTTCTTTAGGTGGTCTGGAAGACACATGGTCCAAACATTACTCCGTTTAAGTTTTTGAGAGCTCAGAACCCAAAGTTCGTCCCAATGAGAGTTTTTCATCTAGTTTGGACGAAGTTGGTTCTAACATTCCTCCGTTTGAGTTTCGAGAGAGTTTGGAACTCAAAGTTCGTCCAAATGAGAGTTCTTTAGGTGGTTTGGACGACACATGGTCCAAACTTTACTTCCTTTAACTTTTTTAGAGCTCGGAACCCAAAGTTCGTCCCAATGAGAGTTTTTAATCTAGTTTGGACGAAGTTGGTCAAAACTTTTCTCCGTTTGAGTTTCGAGAGAGTTTGGAACTCAAAGTTCGTCCGAATGAGAGTTCTTTAGGTGGTTTGGACAATACATGGTCCAAACTTTACTTCCTTTAAGTTTTTGAGAGCTCTAAACCCAAAGTTCGTCACAATGAGAGTTTTTCATCTAGTTTGGACGAAGTTGGTCCAAAGTTTGCCCCGTTTGAGTTTCGAGAGAGTTTGGAACTCAAAGTTCGCCCGAATGGGAGTTCTTTAGGTGGTTTGGACGACACATGGTCCAAACTTTACTTCCTTTAAGTTTTGGAGAGCTCGAAACCCAAAGTTCGTCACAATGAGAGTTTTTCATCTAGTTTGGATGAAATTTGTCTAAACTTTGCTCCGTTTGAGTTTCGAGAGAGTTTGGAACTCAAAGTTCGTCCCAATGATAGTTCTTTAGGTTGTTTGGACGACAAATGGTCCAAACTTTACTTCCTTTAACTTTTTGAGAGCTCGGAACCCAAAGTTCGTCCCAATGAGAGTTTTTCATCTAATTTGGACGAAGTTGGTCCAAACTTTTCTCCGTTTGAGTTTCGAGAGAGTTTGGAACTCAAAGTTCGTCGGAATGAGAGTTCTTTAGGTGGTTTGGACGACACATGGTCCAAACTTTACTTCCTTTAAGTTTTGGAGAGCTCGAAACCCAAAGTTCGTCACAATGAGAGTTTTTCATCTAACTTGGACGAAGTTTGTCTAAACTTTGCTCCGTTTGAGTTTCGAGAGAGTTTGGAACTCAAAGTTCGTCCCAATGATAGTTCTTTAGGTGGTTTGGACTACAAATGGTCCGAACTTTACTTCCTTTAACTTTTTGAGAGCTCGGAACCCAAAGTTCGTCCCAATGAGAGTTTTTCATCTAGTTTGGACGAAGTTGGTCAAAACTTTTCTCCGTTTGAGTTTCGAGAGAGTTTGGAACTCAAAGTTCTTCCGAATGAGAGTTCTTTAGGTGGTTTGGACGACACATGGTCCAAACTTTACTTCCTTTAAGTTTTGGAGAGCTGGAAACCCAAAGTTCGTCACAATGAGAGTTTTTCATCTAGTTTCGACGAAGTTGGTCCAAAGTTTGCCCCGTTTGAGTTTCGAGAGAGTTTGGAACTCAATGTTCGTCCGAATGAGAGTTCTTTAGGTGGTTTGGACGACACATGGTCCAAACTTTACTTCCTTTAACTTTTTGATAGCTCGGAACCCAAAGTTCGTCCCAATGAGAGTTTTTCATCTAGTTTGGACGAAGTTAGTCAAAACTTTTCTCCGTTTGAGTTTCGAGAGAGTTTGGAACTCAAAGTTCGTCCCAATAATAGTTCTTTAGGTGGTTTGGACGACACATGGTCCACACTTTACTTCCTTTAACTTTTTGAGAGCTCGGAACCCAAAGTTCGTCCCAATGAGAGTTTTTCATCTAGTTTGGACGAAGTTGGTCAAAACTTTTCTCCGTTTGAGTTTCGAGAGAGTTTGGAACTCAAAGTTCGTCCCAATGATAGTTCTTTAGGTGGTTTGGAAGACACATGGTCCAAACTTTACTCTGTTTAAGTTTTTGAGAGCTCGGAACCCAAAGTTCGTCCCAATGAGAGTTTTTCATCTAGTTTGGACGAAGTTGGTCCAACCTTGCTCCGTTTGAGTTTCGAGAGAGTTTGGAACTCAAAGTTCGTCCGAATGAGAGTTCTTTTGGTGGTTTGGACGACGCATGGTCCAAACTTTACTTCCTTTAAGTTTTTGAGAGCTAGAAACCCAAAGTTCGTCACAATGAGAGTTTTTCATCTAACTTGGACGAAGTTTGTCTAAACTTTGCTCCGTTTGAGTTTCGAGAGAGTTTGGAACTCAAAGTTCGTCCCAATGATAGTTCTTTAGGTGGTTTGGACTACAAATGGTCCGAACTTTACTTCCTTTAACTTTTTTAGAGCTCGGAACCCAAAGTTCGTCCCAATGAGAGTTTTTCATCTAGTTTGGACGAAGTTGGTTAAAACTTTTCTCCGTTTGAGTTTCGAGAGAGTTTGGAATTCAAAGTTCGTCCGATCGAGAGTTCTTTAGGTGGTTTGGACAATACATGGTCCAAACTTTACTTCCTTTAAGTTTTTGAGAGCTCGAAACCCAAAGTTCGTCACAATGAGAGTTTTTCATCTAGTTTGGACGAAGTTGGTCCAAAGTTTGCCCCGTTTGAGTTTCGAGAGAGTTTGGAACTCAAAGTTCGTCCGAATGGGAGTTCTTTAGGTGGTTTGGACGACACATGGTCCAAACTTTACTTCCTTTAAGTTTTGGAGAGCTGGAAACCCAAAGTTCGTCCCAATGAGAGTTTTTCATCTAATTTGGACGAAGTTGGTCCAAACTTTTCTCCGTTTGAGTTTCGAGAGAGTTTGGAACTCAAAGTTCGTCGGAATGAGAGTTCTTTAGGTGGTTTGGACGACACATGGTCCAAACTTTACTTCCTTTAAGTTTTGGAGAGCTCGAAACCCAAAGTTCAGCACAATGAGAGTTTTTCATCTAATTCGGACGAAGTTTGTCTAAACTTTGCTCCGTTTGAGTTTCGAGAGAGTTTGGAACTCAAAGTTCGTCCCAATGATAGTTCTTTAGGTGTTTGGACTACAAATTGTCCGAACTTTACTTCCTTTAACTTTTTGAGAGCTCGGAACCCAAAGTTCGTCCCAATGAGAGTTTTTCATCTAATTTGGACGAAGTTGGTCCAAAGTTTTCTCCGTTTTAGTTTCGAGAGAGTTTGGAACTCAAAGTTCGTCGGAATGAGAGTTTTTTAGGTGGTTTGGACGACACATGGTCCGAACTTTACTTCCTTTAAGTTTTGGAGAGCTCGAAACCCAAAGTTCGTCACAATGAGAGTTTTTCATCTAGTTTGGACGAAGTTGGTCTAAACTTTCCTCCGTTTGTGTTTCGAGAGAGATTGGAACTCAAAGTTCGTCCCAATGATAGTTCTTTAGGTGGTTTGGAAGACACATGGTCCGAACTTTACTCCGTTTAAGTTTTTGAGAGCTCGGAACCCAAAGTTCGTCCCAATGAGAGTTTTTCATCTAGTTTGGACGAAGTTGGTCCAACCTTTGCTCCGTTTGAGTTTCGAGAGAGTTTGGAACTCAAAGTTCGTCCGAATGAGAGTTCTTTTGGTGGTTTGGACGACGCATGGTCCAAACTTTACTTCCTTTAAGTTTTTGA
This sequence comes from Luffa aegyptiaca, assembly GCA_017139565.1. Lineage (NCBI taxonomy): Eukaryota > Viridiplantae > Streptophyta > Magnoliopsida > Cucurbitales > Cucurbitaceae > Luffa > Luffa aegyptiaca. Next base: position 79,570 of record JAETGN010000099.1, on the reverse strand, counting down.
GAGCTAGAAACCCAAAGTTCGTCACAATGAGAGTTTTTCATCTAGTTTGGACGAAGTTGGTCTAAACTTTCCTCCGTTTGTGTTTCGAGAGAGTTTGGAACTCAAAGTTCGTCCGAATGATAGTTCTTTAGGTGGTTTGGAAGACACATGGTCCAAACTTTTCTCCGTTTAAGTTTTTGAGAGCTCGGAACCCAAAGTTCGTCCCAATGAGAGTTTTTCATCTAGTTTGCACGAAGTTGGTTCTAACATTGCTCCGTTTGAGTTTCGAGAAAGTTTGGAACTCAAAGTTCGTCCGAATGAGAGTTCATTAGGCTGTTTGGACGACACATGGTCCAAAATTTACTTCCTTTAAGTTTTGGAGAGATCGAAACCCAAAGTTCGTCACAAGGAGAGTTTTTCATCTAGTTTGGACGAAGTTTGTCTAAACTTTGCTCCGTTTGAGTTTCGAGAGAGTTTGGAACTCAAAGTTCGTCCCAATGATAGTTCTTTAGGTGGTTTTGACGACACATGGTCCAAACTTTACTCCGTTTATGTTTTTGAGAGCTCGGAACCCAAAGTTCGTCCCAATGAGAGTTTTTCATCTAGTTTGAACGAAGTTGGTCCAACCTTTGCTCCGTTTGAGTTTCGAGAGAGTTTGGAACTCAAAGTTCGTCCGAATGAGAGTTCTTTAGGTGGTTTGGACGACACATGGTCCAAACTTTACTTCCTTTAACTTTTTGATAGCTCGGAACCCAAAGTTCGTCCCAATGAGAGATTTTCATCTAGCTTGAACGAAGTTGGTCCAACCTTTGCTCCGTTTGAGTTTCGAGAGAGTTTGGAACTCAAAGTTCGTCCGAATGAGAGTTCTTTAGGTGGTTTGGACGACACATGGTCCAAACTTTACTTCCTTTAAGTTTTTGAGAGCTCGAAACCCAAAGTTCGTCACAATGAGAGTTTTTCATCTAGTTTGGACGAAGTTGGTCCAAAGTTTTCCCCGTTTGAGTTTCGAGAGAGTTTGGAACTTAAAGTTCGTCCGAATGAGAGTTCTTTAGGTGGTTTGGACGACACATGGTCCAAACTTTACTTCCTTTAAGTTTTTGAGAGCTCGGAACCCAAAGTTCGTCCGAATGAGAGTTTTTCATCTAGTTTGGACGAAGTTGGTCCAAACATTGCTCCGTTTGAGTTTCGAGAGAGTTTGGAACCCAAAGTACGTTCGAATGAGAGTTCTTTAGGTGGTTTGGACGACACATGGTCCAAACTTTACTTCCTTTAAGTTTTTGAGAGCTCGAAACCCAAAGTTCGTCACAATGAGAGTTTTTCAACTAGTTTGGACGAAGTTTGTCTAAACTTTTCTCCGTTTGAGTTTCGAGAGAGTTTGGAACTCAAAGTTCGTCCCAATGATAGTTCTTTAGGTGGTTTGGACGACACATGGTGATAAGACAAAGCAGCTCTGATACCAAAATGATACGGCAGCCCGAGCCAATTGGATCTAAGAACCCTTATGGTTATGCAAATCCCTATCAATGCTATAATGACCACTAACTAAATAATAAGTCAAAACATTAAAAACACAACTTTAAAACTGAAAATTACAATAAAAATGCCTTAAATCCGAGATTCATCTTCCAATCAGCAAACTCTAAAGTTTGTAACCATTTTGGGTTCTTGTAGCTTGATTAAGACACCTCGGTTCGTATCATCCTCCCCTTCTGCAAGAGGATTCGTTCTCGAATCAAAGGATCCCCTTGTAATGCAAACTTGAAATCGTTTGCATCTCGCACTCTTGCTCTCCTTAAGTTCTTCACGCTTGACCATCGTCCTTGAATGGATAATGAAGCAAAATACCAACGTCGCTTCATTTGGTTCCCTTGGGTTTTGAAGTTCCCTCGTGCTTGGTTTTGTCTTGTATTTGAATCTTGCTTTTCAACAAGCATTTTAATTTCCTGCAAGAACTCTTTGGAAAAAGTTGATACACTTGGTTTAAGTGTGTTATGAAACTCCCAAGAAATGGATCTAACAACCTTGCTAAAAAACAAGACCTTTAGATCTCAAATCTGAAAACCCCAAAGAACAATATGGAACCAACCCAAGGAAAAGTTTTGAAACGGATTACCTTGATGATCAATATCAAGAGTAAAGAAAACTTGTTTCTAAACTCGTGATTCGAATCACTCCACAAGAGGTTTGATCAACACCACTTGAATGACTCTAGCATGCAAGATCTAAACACAAGAAATTGCACAATTTGAAAAAAACTCAGCTCAACACAAAGCTAAGAGAAAACCAAATATATTTCACTCAAAATATTCTGGTTTGTGTTACATCCAAGATGGCTTTTTATAGCCTTCAAACTATAACCTAAATTTAGCTTAAATGACATATTTAAGAGTGTAACCTCCACAATATTAAAGCCCATAATCAGCCACTACTCAAATGTAACCTATAAGTTATGAAAAAGACTTAAAAACTGAAAATTACATAATGGAGGGCCATAAATCCGAGAATTGAGCTCCTTTGGTCAGATTTGAGTTGTTTGTAACCTCCCATGTTAATTGAAGCTTCACTTGGAGTAGTTTAAACTTAAGTTCCATAAAGCCAACTATAGTTCATTAAATGCAAGTCAAAATGCATTTAACGTGTCTCCATCTTGAACCTCAACTTTGGAAATAGTGTAGGGAAATAATCCAACATCTCCTTGAACGTCCTTTGTCGATCTCACCATAGCTTGAATATAGGTGATTAATGCTTGTTGTAGCTTCTTGGCTCTCGACCTTGTAATTGGACCTTGAGGCATGACAATAGATGTAGCTTGGTTCACATCATCTTCTCCCTCTTCAGAAGGATTCGTCCTCGAATCATAGCCATCACCTACATCAAAAGGACTCAAGTCAGCAACATTAAAGGTTGCACTAACACCATACTCACCTGGTAAATCAATTTTATAAGCATTGTCATTGATGCACTCAAGAACTTGGAAAGGACCATCTCCTCGGGGCAAAAGTTTCGATCTTCTTTGTGTAGGAAACCTTTCTTTTCGAAAATGCACCCAAACCCAATCTCCAGGTTTGAAGACTAAAAGCTTGCGTCCCTCATTAATTCTTGAAGCAACCTTGGAATTATGCTTCTCAATGTTCTCTTTCACTTTTATGTGCAGCTTATGAACAAAGTCAACCTTTGCATTGGCATCAAAACTCACAAACTCAGTAGGGGGCATAGGTAATAAATCAATAGGAGTTAGAGGATTAAAGCCATAAACAATTTCAAAAGGAGTGCATTTAGTAGTGCTATGTACAGCCCTATTATATGCAAATTCTATGAATGGCAAACAATCCTCCCAAGTCTTAAGATTCTTGTCGATAATAGCTCTAAGCATAGTGGTCATGGTCCGATTAACAACCTCAGTTTGTCCGTCCGTTTGTGGATGACAAGTAGTTGAATACACTAGCTTAGTTCCCAATTTACCCCACAAAACACGCCAAAAGTGACTTAAGAATTTAACATCACGATCACTTACTATGCTTTTAGGAATACCATGCAATCTCACAACCTCCCTAAAAAATAAGTCAGCAATATGCTTTGCATCATCAGTTTTGTGACAAGGAATAAAATGAGCCATTTTACTAAATCTATCAACCACAACAAAGATGCTATCCCTACCTTTCCTAGTTCTAGGTAAGCCTAAAACAAAATCCATTGATATATCAATCCAAGGACCATTAGGAATGGGCAAAGGTGAATACAAACCATGTGGTTGAAGCCTAGACTTAGCTTGTTTACATGCTATGCATCGTGCACACACTTTATTAACATCATGTCTCATTTTAGGCCAGTAAAAGTGTTCAGCAAGCATATCATAAGTTTTAGAAACTCCAAAATGAGCCATTAAGCCACCTCCATGAGCTTCACTTACAAGTAACTCACGAATGGAACAAGATGGTATGCAAAGTTTCCCTTTTCTAAACAAAAATCCATCAAACAACATGTAATCATCCACAGCAAGTCCTTTTTCACAAGATTCAACAAAAGGAGCAAAGAACACATCATGATGATACAAAGACTTTATATGCTCAAAACCCAAAAACTTAGCATTCAATCGGTTAAAAAGAGCATACCTTCGAGACAAAGCATCAGCAACAACATTCTCTTTACCTTGTTTATACTTAGTGACATAAGGAAATGACTCGATGAACTCCACCCATTTAGCATGGCGACGATTGAGCTTATCTTGACCTCTCAAATGTTTTAAACTCTCATGATCAGTATGAATAACAAACTCTTTAGGCCAAAGATAATGTTGCCAAGTTTGTAATGCACGAACCAAAGCATAAAGTTCTTTGTCATAAGTCGGATACTTCAAAGAAGCACCATTCAATTTTTCACTAAAGAACATTAAAGGTCTTTGATTTTGCATTAAAACAGCCCCTATTCCAACACCACTAGCATCACATTCAATTTCAAAAGTTAAGTCAAAATTAGGTAATGCCAGTAATGGAGCAGAACTCAATTTTTCTTTCAAAGTATTAAAAGCAAGTTCTTGGTCTTTTCCCCATTCAAAAGAAACATTTTTTTTAACAAGTTCATTCAAAGGTGAAGCAATAGTACTAAAATCCTTTATGAACCTACGATAAAATCCTGCAATACCTCACTTACACTTTTAGGTGTAGGCCAATCTCGTATAGCCTTTACCTTCTCCTCGTCAACCTCAACACCATTAGATGAAACGACAAATCCAAGAAAATTAACTTTTTCCATACAAAAGCTACATTTCTTTAAATTTGCATACAAGCATTCTTTTCGCAAAGTAATCAAAACAGAACGTACATGCTCAACATGCTCATCTAAGGATTTAGAATAAACAAGTATGTCATCAAAATACACAACCACAAACTTCCCTAAGTATTCACGCAAGACATGATTCATTAACCTCATGAATGTACTAGGTGCATTAGTCAATCCAAAAGGCATAACTAACCACTCATAAAGGCCATACTTAGTTTTGAAAGCGGTTTTCCATTCATCACCAATATGCATGCGAATTTGATGATAACCTGATTTCAAATCAATTTTAGTAAATAGACTACATCCATGCAACTCATCAAGCATATCATCTAATCTAGGAATTGGATGCCTATACTTAATAGTTATCTTGTTTATAGCCCTACAATCAACACACATCCGCCATGATCCATCTTTCTTAGGCACAAGAATAACCGGAACAGAACATGGACTCAAACTCTCACGCACATACCCTTTATCAAGGAGTTCACTTACTTGCCTTTGTATTTCTTCAGCCTCCTTTGGATTAGTCCTATATGTTGGACGATTTGGAATGGTCGCTCCCGGAATGAAGTCAATCTTGTGCTCAATTCCTCTAAGTGGTGGCAAACCACTTGGCATCTCCTCGGGAAATAAATCTTCAAACTCCTGCAAAAGTGTAACAAAAACACTAGGCAAAGAAGGGTTAAGCTCGTTAGTAAGAAAACAAGACCCTTTGTACAAAAGTACAAGAATGGTCCGGTTAGAGAGCAAAACATTCCTAGCCTCACTTGATCTAACATACAAACTCACGATTTTGGCTTTTCTCTCATTTTTCTCTCTAGGCCGATTACTACTCACTTGCTTTTCACTCAACTCGTTTTTTTCTCTCAATTCTTTTTCTTTCATTTCTTTTGAACTTTTTGCTTTTTCATCGACCTCTTGCCTTTTCTTTTCAAGTTTACATTGATCAATATACACATCTGTTGGAGACAAAGGTACAAGAGTAGTTTTTCTCCCATTATGAGTAAAAGAGTAACGATTAGCATACCCATCATAGACTACCCGACGATCAAATTGCCAAGGTCTCCCCAACAATAAATCCCCAGCATGCATGGATACAACATCACACAAAACATCATCAGCATACTTCCCAATGGTAAAAGAAACAAGAGCTTGCCTACTTACCCTTACCTCCCCACAATCATTCAACCATTGAAGCCTATATGGTTTAGGATGGGGTTTGGTCTCTAAATTAAGTCTCTTGACCAGAATGGAACTCACAACATTGGTACAACTACCACTATCGATAACCACACTACAAGGTACAGATTGAACAAGACACCTAGTGTGAAATAAGTTCTCTCGTTGGTCTAGACTATCCTCCTTAATTTGGGTGTTTAAAGCTCTCCTAGTGACTAAGGACATATAAGCGGGATCCTCTTCACTAAACTCATCACTTTCACACTCTACTTTTCCTTCCTCTATGACCTCATCTTCCTCTTCATCCTCCGTCACAAACTCTCCCTCTCTAAGGATCATCGTTCTCCTATTTGGGCAATCTCTACTATAATGACCTACCCCTTGACATTTCCAGCACTTCAAATCCCTATTTCGCACATTAGATTCATCTACCTTCTCTTTCCCCTTCTTGGAACTCTCCCCCTTTTCAAACATCTCTTTAGGTTTCTCATACCCCTCTCGATTTCTAGGCTTATAATCAATACTCTTACTATCCCTTTTCCATGATGAGCTAGAGTTGGAAAAGTGTTTAGAAGAATACCGTCGTGACTTTCGTTGGAGTTGCCTCTCAATTTTGATTGCAATATGCAGCATCTCTTCAATGTCAAAATAAGGTTGTAGATCAACCTTGTCCGCAATCTCCGTGTTTAGCCCATTAAGAAACCGTGCCATGAGATTCTCCATGTCCTCATCTATATCAAGTCGATCCATCAACGTATCCATCTCCTTGTAATAATCCTCCACGGACTTACTTCCTTGTTTCAATGCTTGAAGCTTTTGCGCCATGTCCCGTTGAAAATGTTTTGGAACAAAACGCTTCCTCATGGCCTCCTTGAACTCGTACCAATCATCGATCGGTGCCTCAAGATTTCTTCTCCTACTTGACATCAACTTATCCCACCATGTTTGAGCATATTGTTTAAATTGAGCAACGCATAATATTACCTTCTTTTCATCACTGAAATTATGGCAATTGAATACGGACTCCACTGACTTCTCCCATTCAAGGTACCTCCGGATCGGTTTTGCCATAGAACTTTGGAAGCTTCAATTTGATGTTACCCACATTTCGATCAACTCCCTCATATTGAGGAACTCGTTGTTGGAAAATATGATGTCCTCGTCCACGACCTCGCCCTCTTTCCATGCCACGACCAGCACGTCTTTGTCTTCCTCTTGGAACCGCTACCAAGGTAACTTGGTCATCATCTGGTTGATCGGAACCATCACCCTCATAGTCATCCTCTCGATCATTGTCAATACGTGGTGGTGGAATTCTCTCACGAGGTTGGTACTGAGCCTCCAACCTTCCCATGCGTTCGGACAACTCTTCTATACCACGAATCATTCTTTCCATGGTTCCTTGTTGTGCCTCTCTCATCCGTGCTTCAGTAATGTTAGGATCATTCTCATGATTTGCCATACTACAGAACAAAGTTAAGTGACAAAAAAAAAATAATAATAATGGACCTCACAAGCGCTCCCTCACACGTTTCACTCGTTAATGAAGACCACTCGTGTTTAACACTCAACACTCAAAACAATGTACCACTCCCTTACAATCACACCCTCACAAATTGGCGCACACAAAGCACACTCCAAAACAGATTGGTATTGAGTCTAGCAAAGTTAAAGAGCTAAGCAGTGCAATTCAGGTGATTAGTCCACACACTTAGAACACAATCAAAGGTATTAAAGGAGCAATCCGAATAACAACAAAGAAACAAGTTTAAGAAAAAAAAATATTGGAATATGATTAGGGAAGAAAGAAACAAACTTAGAACAAAGAGAAACAAAGTTGGACAGAATTGAAATGGTATGCAAAGTAGTTACTAAGTTGAATTCAAAAAAATTGATAAAGATGATGTTAACTCCAGGCAAATGATGAATAATGGTGTTTAATTCAGCCTTTGTAACAGATAGGAGTTAAATATTACAGCAACAAAAGAGAATTGAATAAGCCCAATTGTAACTGCCACATTTAATGCCCAACGGTTTTCTTTTGTTTGAATTCTGGATGTAACTGATATGTTGGAACTTTAAACGGTCAAATCTGAATCTAAGAAGAGAGTATTAACATTAGAACATTCAGATGAACATGCTTTCAAACAATGAATACAAAGAAGTCAGCAAGAATTTGCTCTCGCGTTGTACAGATTTCCTTTGACAGATTTTCAAAATATGCCTAAATCACCCTGAAGCAAACCGATTTAGAAGTTCTCAATGAAGGAAAAGTTGTAGATAAGACTTCAATCTAAAACTTTGTAGAAGACAAGAACATGAAATGAAGAACGGAAATGATATTTTTTTTTCTTTTTTTAAGACAGCAGAATAGCATGCCCAGATTTACGAAAACTGAAGAAAAAAAACAAATAGAACAAAGAGATAAACGCAAGGAAACATATGTCCGATCAAAGAGCCTAATGCTCTGATACCAAATGTTATGAAACTCCCAAGAAATGGATCTAACAACCTTGCTAAAAAACAAGACCTTTAGATCTCAAATCTGAAAACCCCAAAGAACAATATGGAACCAACCCAAGGAAAAGTTTTGAAACGGATTACCTTGATGATCAATATCAAGAGTAAAGAAAACTTGTTTCTAAACTCGTGATTCGAATCACTCCACAAGAGGTTTGATCAACACCACTTGAATGACTCTAGCATGCAAGATCTAAACACAAGAAATTGCACAATTTGAAAAAAACTCAGCTCAACACAAAGCTAAGAGAAAACAAAATATATTTCACTCAAAATATTTTGGTTTGTGTTACATCCAAGATGGCTTTTTATAGCCTTCAAACTATAACCTAAATTTAGCTTAAATGACATATTTAAGAGTGTAACCTCCACAATATTAAAGCCCATAATCAGCCACTACTCAAATGTAACCTATAAGTTATGAAAAAGACTTAAAAACTGAAAATTACATAATGGAGGGCCATAAATCCGAGAATTGAGCTCCTTTGGTCAGATTTGAGTTGTTTGTAACCTCCCATGTTAATTGAAGCTTCACTTGGAGTAGTTTAAACTTAAGTTCCATAAAGCCAACTATAGTTCATTAAATGCAAGTCAAAATGCATTTAACGTGTCTCCATCTTGAACCTCAACTATGGAAATAGTGTAGGGAAATAATCCAACATCTCCTTGAACGTCCTTTGTCGATCTCACCATAGCTTGAATATAGGTGATTAATGCTTGTTGTAGCTTCTTGGCTCTCGACCTTGTAATTGGACCTTGAGGCATGACAATAGATGTAGCTTGGTTCACATCATCTTCTCCCTCTTCACATTCAATTTAAGCAAGAGTTGGCTGTTATGCATTAAATATGGATAGTTACATTTTTGCTCATTGAATTTTCCAGCCATTAGTTTCAGATTGTAACTCCTTTGTTTAAAGTCTAGCCAATGGTCTTAAATTCGGTCTTCCACTTTCCAAAGTGTTATAAATCACCTTCAGCACCATACACTTGTATTCAATATTAACAGAATTCCATCCTCCATATTCTCACATTCTGTCCATTTATTTCTCTCATTTCATAATTTTAATTTGGAATCCTTCTTAGAGGTTTAGCTTGTTTGATATATGCTTTCAATTACAAGAATTGCAAATTATCTTGGCTTTTCCACTTCCAATATTGAGAGATGAGAATGCGAGTTCATACCGAGTGATTTGTGAAAATGAGTGCAAACACAAGTGGCCCAAATTTCCATGAGTGTGAACAACGTAAGAGAGTGTTGTGAGGTTCTTTGTGTTTTCTTAAAGTGTTTTTGCAGCAATGATTCACAAAACAAAATTCGAGGACGAATTCTCTTGAAGAAGGGGAGGATGATATGAATCCTACCATACTATCCAAAACTAAAGAAAAGCTTCAAAATGGAGATTCATTAAATGCACTCAAGCTTCATTGAAGACAATTCAAAGTGTCATTTATGGAACATGAACTTCAAGATACTTCAAGTGAGGCTTCATTTATACTTTGGGAGGTTACAAGACATAGTTTGTTGATGGGATTTTCAATTCTCGGATTTAAGGGTGTTTCTATGTAATTTTCAGTTTTAAGTTTTGTTATCAATGTTTTAGGTTACATTTACTTAATGGTTGATTATTGTCATAAAGATGGAATGTTACAACTCTTGATATACCTCATCGAAGGTCTAGGGTTTCAATTTTAAGGCTATATAATGCCATGTAATTCCATTGTAAAAAGAAGACTTGAAAATGTAGTAAAATAAGCCTTTGAGCTTTTCCTTTAGCCTAAGAGCTAAGTTTCTTTGCAATTCTATGTAGTTTAGGTTGCATGCTTAGAATCATTCAAGCTTGACTTGATCAATCATGCTTGTGGAGTGATTCGAATCTCAAACAAGGTTTCTTGCCTTGAGATATTTGATCGACAAGGTAATCCGGTTTTTACTTTCCTTGGGTTGATTTTCAAATCGGTTTTGGGGTTTTCAGTTATGTGATCTAAAGGTCTTGTTTTTCAGCAAGGTTGTTAGATCCATCTCTTGGGAGTTTCATAACAAAGTGCACCCGTTAGAAAACAAGTCCGTTCAGCTACAAGTTCTTGTATGTGTCGTTTTGAATACAGGACATGATTCTCCGCACAAACTATAAATGAACTCTCTTTCTCTTGAATCACAGGATAAGCTTCAAATATTTCTTTCTCACACTCTTCCACTTTTGCACTTTCCTCACTTTTTGTCTCAAAGGAAGGATCAACATATGTTTGCACATTTTCTTCGCTGGTCACCACGTCATCAACAACAACGTCATCATTTGAAACAACATCTTGAGGCATGGAACAATCTTCTTCTTCTTGAATGGATTTTGTGATTTGTGCCTCTCTTGCTTGATCCCGCAAATTCAACTCGTGAGATAATTCAGACATGTACTTTATGGATTTATGTATTTCATCCATATTTTCACGAAAAGCCTTCCAAAATGGATCGTCACGAACGTATTTCTCACAATGTTTTTGTGCTTGACGAAACATGGATTTGTTTGAACTCCTTGTTTGAAACATGCTGCAAAGGAATGAAAAGTGACCTCACAAGCACTCCCTCACGTGTTTTCACTCAAAGACAAATACACTCTCAATCTTACTCACATGAGCCAATGAGCAAAGTTTGCATTGAAGTGATAGATAGCACACATAGAACACAATCAAAATAGCTTAAGTATGGAGTCAAACGAATACCAAATAAGAAACAAGTAAAGAAACAAATCAATGTTAAATGGAAATGAAAGTCTAAATGTATGTCTCCATATATTAATATCCAAAGGTTGAAATGAACGTATGGAATTTAAATCAGCCTTCACAATAAAGAGAATTTATAATCAATAGAGATCATGGGCATTGAATAGCAAGTGGCTGGAAAATTGAATATGAAAAGTTTCTAACCCCCAAATTTATGGCAAGTGGCTAATTAATTTGACAAATTCAACATGTAACTAAAGCCAATGGATACCAACGGTCTGATCCTAACACAAGTGAGAGTTTAAACATCAACCAATTCAGATCTAACTCACTTTTATAGCAAAGAACAACAAAGAAGCAAAAAAGTTGAACAATCTCGGCCTTCTCGGTTTTCCAGAATATAGTATCAAAATGACCAATTTTCTATATGAAGAACACCGAATCTCAAGATCTCATAGAAGAAAAAATTGAAAATCAGAGAAGGATCTACAAGATTGCAGAAGACGAAAATACGAAAAGATAAACGGAAGTGACACTTTTTTTCAATTTTATATTTCTGGACAGAATGAAAACAAATGAACAGAAAGAACAAAAAATTCAGAATGAAGAACAAGAAAATAAATGAAACAACGGAAACATATATCCGATCTAGAACCTAAAGCTCTGATACCAAAATGATAAGACAAAGAAGCTCTGATACCAAAATGATACGGCAGCTCAAGCCAATTGGATCTAAGAACCCTTATGGTTATGCAAATCCCTAGATCTCAAATGCTAAAACCCCCAAGTCAAGATGATTTCATCCCAAGGAAGAAGATAGAACGGATTTACCTTGATGATCAAGATCAAGAGTAGAGAAAACTCGTTTCTAAACTCGAGATTCGAATCACTCCACAAGTAGTTTGATCAAAGCTACTTGAATGATCCTAGCATGCAAATCTAAACACAAGATATGCAAAGGTGCTCATGGCCTTTAGGCTCAAAAGACTTTAATTTCATTGAAATTCCATCAAAACTAATCTTCTCTCAAAGCAACAATATAGCTGGCTATTTATAGCCTTCAAACATAACCTATGGTCATATGAAAGGTTGTAACCTTCATCCCCATCAATGCTATCTATAATGACCACTAACAAAATAATAAGTTAAAACATTAAAAACACAACTTTAAAACTGAAAATTACAATAAAAATGCCTTAAATCCGAGATTCATCTTCCAATCAGCAAACTCTAAAGTTTGTAACCATTTTGGGTTCTTGTAGCTTGATTAAGGCACCTCGGTACGTATCACATGGTCCAAACTTTACTCCGTTTAAGTTTTTGAGAGCTTGGAACCCAAAGTTCGTCCCAATGAGAGTTTTTCATCTAGTTTGGACAAAGTTGGTCCAAACTTTGCTCCGTTTGAGTTTCGAGAGAGTTTGGAACTCAAAGTTCGTCCGAATGAGAGTTCTTTACGTGGTTTGGACGACACATGGTCCAAACTTTACTTCCTTTAAGTTTTGGAGAGCTCGAAACCCAAAGTTCGTCACAATGAGAGTTTTTCATCTAGTTTGGACAAAGTTTGTCTAAACTTTGCTCCGTTTGAGTTTCGAGAGAGTTTTGAACTCAAAGTTCGTCCCAATGATAGTTCTTTAGGTGGTTTGGACGACACATGGTCCAAACTTTACTCCGTTTAAGTTTTTGAGAGCTTGGAACCCAAAGTTCGTCCCAATGAGAGTTTTTCATCTAGTTTGGACGAAGTTGGTTCTAACATTGCTCCGTTTGAGTTTCGAGAGAGTTTGGAACTCAAAGTTCGTCCGAATGAGAGTTCTTTAGGTGGTTTGGACGACACATTGTCCAAACTTTACTTCCTTTAAGTTTTGGAGAGATCGAAACCCAAAGTTCGTCACAATGAGAGTTTTTCATCTAGTTTGGACGAAATTTGTCTAAACTTTGCTCCGTTTTAGTTTCGAGAGAGTTTGGAACTCAAAGTTCGTCCCAATGATAGTTCTTTAGGTGGTTTGGACGACACATGGTCCAAACTTTACTCCGTTTAAGTTTTTGAGAGCTCGGAACCCAAAGTTCGTCCCAATGAGAGTTTTTCATCTATTTTGGACGAAGTTGGTCCAACCTTTGCTCCGTTTGAGTTTCGAGAGAGTTTGGAACTCAAAGTTCGTCCGAATAAGAGTTCTTTTGGTGGTTTAGACGACGCATGGTCCAAACTTTACTTCCTTTAAGTTTTTGAGAGCTAGAAACCCAAAGTTCTTCACAATGAGAGTTTTTCATCTAGTTTGGACGAAGTTGGTCTAAACTTTCCTCCGTTTGTGTTTCGAGAGAGTTTGGAACTCAAAGTTCGTCCCGATCATAGTTCTTTAGGTGGTTTGGAAGACACATGGTCCAAACTTTACTCCGTTTAAGTTTTTGAGAGCCCAGAACCCAAAGTTCGTCCCAATGAGAGTTTTTCATCTAGTGGACGAAGTTGGTCCAAACTTTTCTCCGTTTGAGTTTCGAGAGAGTTTGGAACTCAAAGTTCGTCCGAATGAGAGTTCTTTAGGTGGTTTGGACGACACATGGTCCAAACATTACTTCCTTTAAGTTTTTGAGAGCTCGAAACCCAAAGTTCGTCACAATGAGAGTTTTTCATCTAGTTTGGACAAAGTTGGTCCAAACTTTTCTCCGTTTGAGTTTCGAGAGAGTTTTGAACTCCAAGTTCGTCCGAATGAGAGTTCTTTAGGTGGTTTGGACGACACATGGTCCAAACTTTACTTCCTTTAAGTTTTTCAGAGCTCGAAACCCAAAGTTCGTCCCAATGAGAGTTTTTCATCTAGTTTGAACGAAGTTGGTCCAAACTTTGCTCCGTTTGTGTTTCTAGAGAGTTTGGAACTCAAAGTTCGTCCCAATGATAGTTCTTTAGGTGGTTTCGACGACACATGGTCCAAACTTTACTTCCTTTAACTTTTTGAGAGCTCGGAACCCAAAGTTCGTCCCAATGAGAGTTTTTCATCTAGTTTGGACGAAGTTGGTCCAAACTTTTCTCCGTTTGAGTTTTGAGAGAGTTTGGAACTGAAAGTTTGTCCGAATGAGAGTTCTTTAGGTGGTTTGGACGACACATGGTCCAAACTTTACTTCCTTTAAGTTTTTGAGAGCTCGAAACCCAAAGTTCGTCACAATGAGAGTTTTTCATCTAGTTTGGACGAAGTTGGTCCAAAGTTTGCATCGTTTGAGTTTCGAGAGAGTTTGGAACTCAATGTTCGTCCGAATGAGAGTTCTTTAGGTGGTTTGGACGACACATGGTCCAAGCTTTACTTCCTTTAAGTTTTGGAGAGCTCGAAACCCAAAGTTCGTCACAATGAGAGTTTTTCATCTAGTTTTGACGAAGTTTGTCTAAACTTTGCTCCGTTTGAGTTTCGAGAGAGTTTGGAACTCAAAGTTCGTCCCAATAATAGTTCTTTAGGTGGTTTGGACGACACATGGTCCAAACTTTACTTCCTTTAACTTTTTGGGAGCTCGGAACCCAAAGTTCGTCCCAATGAGAGTTTTTCATCTAGTTTGGACGAAGTTGGTCAAAACCTTTCTCCGTTTGAGTTTCGAGAGAGTTTGGAACTCAAAGTTCGTCCCAATGATAGTTCTTTAGGTGGTTTGGAAGACACATGGTCCAAACTTTACTCCGTTTAAGTTTTTGAGAGCTCGGAACCCAAAGTTCATCCCAATGAGAGTTTTTCATCTATTTTGGACGAAGTTGGTCCAACCTTTGCTCCGTTTGAGTTTTGAGAGAGTTTGGAACTCAAAGTTCGTCCGAATGAGAGTTCTTTTGGTGGTTTGGACGACGCATGTCCCAAACTTTACTTCCTTTAAGTTTTTGAGAGCTAGAAACCCAAAGTTCTTCACAATGAGAGTTTTTCATCTAGTTTGGACGAAGTTGGTCTAAACTTTCCTCCGTTTGTGTTTCGAGAGAGTTTGGAACTCAAAGTTCGTCCCGATCATAGTTCTTTAGGTGGTTTGGAAGACACATGGTCCAAACTTTACTCCGTTTATGTTTTTGAGAGCCCATAACCCAAAGTTCGTCCCAATGAGAGTTTTTCATCTAGTTTGGACGAAGTTGGTTCTAACATTGCTCCGTTTGAGTTTCGAGAGAGTTTGGAACTCAATGTTCGTCCGAATGAGAGTTCTTTAGGTGGTTTGGACGACACATGGTCCAAACTTTACTTCCTTTAACTTTTTGAGAGCTCGAAACCCAAAGTTCGTCCCAATGAGAGTTTTTCATCTAGTTTGGACGAAGTTGGTCAAAATTTTCTCCGTTTGAGTTTCGAGAGAGTTTGGAACTCAAAGTTCGTCCGAATGAGAGTTCTTTAGGTGGTTTGGACAACACATGGTCGAAACTTTACTTCCTTTAAGTTTTTGAGAGCTCGAAACCCAAAGTTCGTCACAATGAGAGTTTTTCATCTAGTTTGGACGAAGTTTGTCCAAAGTTTGCCCCGTTTGAGTTTCGAGAGAGTTTGGAACTCAAAGTTCGTCCGAATAAGAGTTCTTTAGGTGGTTTGGACGACACATGGTCCAAATTTACTTCCTTTAAGTTTTGGAGAGCTCGAAACCCAAAGTTCGTCACAATGAGAGTTTTTCATCTAGTTTGGACGAAGTTTGTCTAAACTTTGCTCCGTTTGAGTTTCGAGAGAGTTATGAACTCAAAGTTCGTCCCAATGATAGTTCTTTAGGTGGTTTGGACGACAAATGGTCCAAACTTTACTTCCTCTAACTTTTTGAGAGCTCGGAACCCAAAGTTCGTCCCAATGAGAGTTTTTCATCTAATTTGGACGAAGTTTGTCCAAACTTTTCTCCGTTTGAGTTTCGAGAGAGTTTGGAACTCAAAGTTCATCGGAATGAGAGTTCTTTAGGTGGTTTGGACGACACATGGTCCAAACTTTACTTCCTTTAAGTTTTGGACAGCTCGAAACCCAAAGTTCGTCACAATGAGAGTTTTTCATCTAGTTTGGACGAAGTTTGTCTAAACTTTGCTCCGTTTGAGTTTCGAGAGAGTTTGGAACTCAAAGTTCGTCCCAATGATAGTTCTTTAGGTGGTTTGGACGACAAATGGTCCGAACTTTACTTCCTTTAACTTTTTGAGAGCTCGGAACCCAAAGTTCGTCCCAATGAGAGTTTTTCATCTAATTTGGACGAAGTTGGTCCAAACTTTTCTCCGTTTGAGTTTCGAGAGCGTTTGGAACTCAAAGTTCATCGGAATGAGAGTTCTTAAGGTGGTTTGGACGACACATGGTCCAAACTTTACTTCCTTTAAGTTTTGGAGAGCTCGAAACCCAAAGTTCGTCACAATGAGAGTTTTTCATCTAGTTTGGACGAAGTTGGTCTAAACTTTCCTCCGTTTGTGTTTCGAGAGAGATTGGAACTCAAAGTTCGTCCCAATGATAGTTCTTTAGGTGGTTTGGAAGATACATGGTCGGAACTTTACTCCGTTTAGGTTTTTGAGAGCTCGGAACCCAAAGTTCGTCCCAATGAGAGTTTTTCATCTAGTTTGGACGAAGTTGGTCCAACCTTTGCTCCGTTTGAGTTTCAAGAGAGTTTGGAACTCAAAGTTCGTCCGAATGAGAGTTCTTTTGGTGGTTTGGACGACGCATGGTCCAAACTTTACTTCCTTTAAGTTTTTGAGAGCTAGAAACCCAAAGTTCGTCACAATGAGAGTTTTTCATCTAGTTTGGACGAAGTTGGTCTAAACTTTCCTCCGTTTGTGTTTCGAGAGAGTTTGTAACTCAAAGTTCGTCCGAATGATAGTTCTTTAGGTGGTTTTGAAGACACATGGTCCAAACTTTACTCCGTTTAAGTTTTTAAGAGCTCGGAACCCAAAGTTCGTCCCAATGAGAGTTTTTCATCTAGTTTGGACGAAGTTTGTCTAAACTTTGCTCCGTTGAGTTTCGAGAGAGTTTGGAACTCAAAGTTCGTCCCAATGATAGTTCTTTAGGTGGTTTGGACGACACATGGTCCAAACTTTACTTCCTTTAAGTTTATGAGAGCTCGGAACCCAAAGTTCGTGCCAATGAGAGTTTTTCATCTAGTTTGGACAAAGATGGTCAAAAGTTTTCTCCGTTTGAGTTTCGAGAGAGTTTGGAACTCCAAGTTCGTCCGAATGAGAGTTCTTTAGGTGGTTTGGACGACACATGGTCCAAACTTTACTTCCTTTAAGTTTTGGAGAGATCGAAACCCAAAGTTCGTCACAATGAGAGTTTTTAATCTAGTTTGGATGAAGTTGGTCCAAACTTTGCTCCGTTTGAGTTTTGAGAGAGTTTGGAACACAAAGTTCGTTCGAATGAGAGTTCTTTAGGTTGTTTGGACGACACATGGTCAAAAGTTTACTTCCTTTAAGTTTTTGAGAGCTCGAAACCCAAAGTTCGTCCCAATGAGAGTTTTTCATCTAGTTTGAACGAAGTTGGTCCAAACTTTGCTCCGTTTGTGCTTCTAGAGAGTTTGGAACTCAAAGTTCGTCCCAATGATAGTTCTTTAGGTGGTTTGGACGAGACATGGTCCAAACTTTACTTCCTTTAACTTTTTGAGAGCTCGGAACCCAAAGTTCGTCCCAATGAGAGTTTTTCATCTAGTTTGGACGAAGTTGGTCCAAACTTTTCTCCGTTTGAGTTTCGAGAGAGTTTGGAACTTAAAGTTCGTCCGAATGAGAGTTCTTTAGGTGGTTTGGACGACACATGGTCCAAACTTTACTTCCTTTAAGTTTTGGAGAGATCGAAACCCAAAGTTCGTCACAATGAGAGTTTTTCATCTAGTTTGGACGAAGTTGGTCCAAACTTTTCTCCGTTTGAGTTTCGAGAGAGTTTGGAACTCTAAGTTCGTCCGAATGAGAGTTCTTTAGGTGGTTTGGACGACACATGATCCAAGCTTTACTTCCTTTAAGTTTTTGAGAGCTCGGAACCCAAAGTTCGTCCCAATCAGAGTTTTTCATCTAGTTTGCACGAAGTTGGTCCAACCTTTGCTCCGTTTGAGTTTCGAGAGAGTTTGGAACTCAAAGTTCGTCCGAATGAGAGTTCTTTAGGTGGTTTGGACGACACATGGTATAAACTTTACTTCCTTTAACTTTTTGAGAGCTCGGAACCAAAAGTTCGTCCCAATGAGAGTTTTTCATCTAGTTTGGACGAAGTTGGTCCAAACTTTTCTCCATTTGAGTTTCGAGAGAGTTTGGAACTCAAAGTTCGTCCGAATGAGAGTTCTTTAGGTGGTTTGGACGACAAATGGTCCAAACTTTACTTCCTTTAAGTTTTTGAGAGCTCGAAACCCAAAGTTCGTCACAATGAGAGTTTTTCATCTAGTTTGGACGAAGTTGGTCCAAAGTTTGCCCCGTTTGAGTTTCGAAAGAGTTTGGAACTCAAAGTTCGTCCGAATGAGAGTTCTGTAGGTGGTTTGGACGACACATGATCCAAACTTTACTTCCTTTAAGTTTTTGAAAGCTCGGAACCCAAAGTTCGTCCCAATGATAGTTTTTCATCCAGTTTGGACGAAGTTGGTCCAAACATTGCTCCGTTTGAGTTTCGAGAGAGTTCGGAACCCAAAGTACGTTCGAATGAGAGTTCTTTAGGTGGTTTGGACGACACATGGTCCAAACTTTACTTCCTTTAAGTTTTGGAGAGCTCGAAACCCTTCGTCACAATGAGAGTTTTTCAACTAGTTTGGACGAAGTTTGTCTAAACTTTGCTCCGTTTGAGTTTCGAGAGAGTTTGGAACTCAAAGTTCGTCCCAATGATAGTTCTTTCGGTGGTTTGGACGACACATGGTCCAAACTTTACTCCGTTTAAGTTTTTGAGAGCTCGGAACCCAAAGTTTGTCCCAATGAGAGTTTTTCATCTAGTTTGGACGAAGTTGGTCCAAACTTTGCTCCGTTTGAGTTTCGAGAGAGTTTGGAACTCAAAGTTCGTCCGAATGAGAGTTCTTTAGGTGGTTTGGACGACACATGGTCCAAACTTTACTTCCTCTAAGTTTTTGAGAGCTAGAAACCCAAAGTTCGTCACAATGAGAGTTTTTCATCAAGTGTTGACGAAGTTGGTCTAAACGTCCTCCGTTTGTGTTTTGAGAGAGTTTGGACCTCAAAGTTCTTCCCAATGATAGTTCTTTAGGTGGTTTGGAAGACACATGGTCCAAACTTTATTCTGTGTAAGTTTTTGAAAGCTCGGAACCCAAAGTTCGTCCCAATGAGAGTTTTTTCATCTAGTTTGGACGAAGTTGGTCCAACCTTTTCTCCGTTTGAGTTTCGAGATAGTTTGGAACTCAAAGTTCTTCCGAATGAGAGTTCTTTTGGTGGTTTGGACGACGCATGGTCCAAACTTTACTTCCTTTAAGTTTTTGAGAGCTAGAAACCCAAAGTTCGTCTCAATGAGAGTTTTTCATCTAGTTTGGACGAAGTTTGTCTAAACTTTGCTCCATTTGAGTTTCGAGAGAGTTTTGAACTCAAAGTTTGTCCGAATGGGAGTTCTTTAGGTGGTTTGGACGACTCATGGTCCAAACTTTTCTTCCTTTAACTTTTTGAGAGCTCGGAACCCAAAGTTCGTCACAATGAGAGTTTTTCATCTAGTTTGGACGAAGTTGGTCCAAAGTTTGCCCCGTTTGAGTTTCGAGAGAGTTTGGAACTCAAAGTTCGTCCGAATGAGAGTTCTTTAGGTGGTTTGGACGACACATGATCCAAACTTTACTTCCTTTAAGTATTTGAGAGCTCGAAACCCAAAGTTCGTCACAATGAGAGTTTTTCATCTAGTTTGGACGAAGTTGGTCCAATGTTTGCCCCGTTTGAGTTTCGAGAGAGTTTGGAACTCAAAGTTCGTCCGAATGAGAGTTCTTTAGGTGGTTTGGACGACACATGATCCAAACTTTACTTCCTTTAAGTTGTTGAGAGCTCGGAACCCAAAGTTCGTCCCAATGAGAGTTTTTCATCTAGTTTGGACGAAGTTGGTCCAAACATTGCTCCGTTTGAGTTTCGAGAGAGTTCGGAACCCAAAGTACGTTCGAATGAGAGTTCTTTAGGTGGTTTGGACGACACATGGTCCAAACTTTACTTCCTTTAAGTTTTGGAGAGCTCGAAACCCAAAGTTCGTCACAATGAGAGTTTTTCAACTAGTTTGGACGAAGTTTGTCTAAACTTTGCTCCGTTTGAGTTTCGAGAGAGTTTGGAACTCAAAGTTCGTCCCAATGATAGTTCTTTAGGTGGTTTGGACGACACATGGTCCAAACTTTACTCCGTTTAAGTTTTTGAGAGCTCGGAACCCAAAGTTCGTCCCAATGAGAGTTTTTCATCTAGCTTGGACGAAGCTGGTCCAAACTTTGCTCCGTTTGAGTTTCGAGAGAGTTTGGAACTCAAAGTTCGTCCGAATGAGAGTTCTTTAGGTGGTTTGGACGACACATGGTCCAAACTTTACTTCCTTTAAGTTTTTGAGAGCTAGAAACCCAAAGTTCGTCACAATGAGAGTTTTTCATCAAGTGTGGACGAAGTTGGTCTAAACTTCCTCCGTTTGTGTTTTGAGAGAGTTTGGACCACAAAGTTCTTCCCAATGATAGTTCTTCAGGTGGTTTGGAAGACACATGGTCCAAAGTTTATTCCGTTTAAGTTTTTGAAAGCTCGGAACCCAAAGTTCGTCACAATGAGAGTTTTTCAACTAGTTTGGACGAAGTTTGTCTAAACTTTGCTCCGTTTGAGTTTCGAGAGAGTTTGGAACTCAAAGTTCGTCCCAATGATAGTTCTTTAGGTGGATTGGACGACACATGGTCCAAACTTTACTCCGTTTAAGTTTTTGAGAGCTTGGAACCCAAAGTTCGTCCCAATGTGAGTTTTTCATCTAGTTTGGACGAAGTTGGTCCAAACATTGCTCCGTTTGAGTCTCGAGAGAGTTCGGAACCCAAAGTACGTTCGAATGAGAGTTCTTTAGGTGGTTTGGACGACACATGGTCCAAACTTTACTTCCTTTAAGTTTTGGAGAGCTCGAAACCCAAAGTTCGTCACAATGAGAGTTTTTCAACTAGTTTGGACGAAGTTTGTCTAAACTTTGCTCCGTTTGAGTTTCGAGAGAGTTTGGAACTCAAAGTTCGTCCCAATGATAGTTCTTTAGGTGGTTTGGACGACACATGGTCCAAACTTTACTCCGTTTAAGTTTTTGAGAGCTCGGAACCCAAAGTTCGTCCCAATGAGAGTTTTTCATCTAGTTTGGACGAAGTTGGTCCAAACTTTGCTCCGTTTGAGTTTCGAGAGAGTTTGGAACTCAAAGTTCGTCCGAATGAGAGTTCTTTAGGTGGTTTGGACGACACATGGTCCAAACTTTACTTCCTTTAAGTTTTTGAGAGCTAGAAACCCAAAGTTCGTCACAATGAGAGTTTTTCATCAAGTGTGGACGAAGTTGGTCTAAACTTCCTCTGTTTGTGTTTTGAGAGAGTTTGGACCACAAAGTTCTTCCCAATGATAGTTCTTCAGGTGGTTTGGAAGACACATGGTCCAAACTTTATTCCGTTTAAGTTTTTGAAAGCTCGGAACCCAAAGTTCGTCACAATGAGAGTTTTTCAACTAGTTTGGACGAAGTTTGTCTAAACTTTGCTCCGTTTGAGTTTCGAGAGAGTTTGGAACTTAAAGTTCGTCCCAATGATAGTTCTTTAGGTGGTTTGGACGACACATGGTCCAAACTTTACTCCGTTTAAGTTTTTGAGAGCTTGGAACCCAAAGTTCGTCCCAATGAGAGTTTTTCATCTAGTTTGGACGAAGTTGGTCCAAACATTGCTCCGTTTGAGTTTCGAGAGAGTTCGGAACCCAAATTACGTTCGAATGAGAGTTCTTTAGGTGGTTTGGACGACACATGGTCCAAACTTTACTTCCTTTAAGTTTTGGAGAGCTCGAAACCCAAAGTTCGTCACAATGAGAGTTTTTCAACTAGTTTGGACGAAGTTTGTCTAAACTTTGCTCCGTTTGAGTTTCGAGAGAGTTTGGAACTCAAAGTTCGTCCCAATGATAGTTCTTTAGGTGGTTTGGACGACACATGGTCCAAACTTTACTCCGTTTAAGTTTTTGGGAGCTCGGAACCCAAAGTTCGTCCCAATGAGAGTTTTTCATCTAGTTTGGACGAAGTTGGTCCAAACTTTGCTCCGTTTGAGTTTCGAGAGAGTTTGGAACTCATAGTTCGTCCGAATGAGAGTTCTTTAGGTGGTTTGGACGACACATGGTCCAAACTTTACTTCCTTTAAGTTTTTGAGAGCTTGAAACCCAAAGTTCGTCACAATGAGAGTTTTTCATCAAGTGTGGACGAAGTTGGTCTAAACTTCCTCCGTTTGTGTTTTGAGAGAGTTGTGACCTCAAAGTTCTTCCCAATGATAGGTCTTTAGGTGGTTTGGAAGACACATGGTCCAAACTTTATTCCGTGTAAGTTTTTGAAAGCTCGGAACCCAAAGTTCGTCCCAATGAGAGTTTTTCATCTAGTTTGGACGAAGTTGGTCCAACCTTTGCTCCGTTTGAGTTTCGAGATAGTTTGGAACTCAAAGTTCTTCCGAATGAGAGTTCTTTTGGTGGTTTGGACGACGCATGGTCCAAACTTTACTTCCTTTAAGTTTTTGAGAGCTAGAAACCCAAAGTTCGTCTCAATGAGAGTTTTTCATCTAGTTTGGACGAAGTTTGTCTAAACTTTGCTCCATTTGAGTTTCGAGAGAGTTTTGAACTCAAAGTTCGTCCCAATGATAGTTCTTTAGGTGGTTTTGACGACACATGGTCCAAACTTTACTCCGTTTAAGTTTTTGAGAGCTCGGAACCCAAAGTTCGTCCCAATGAGAGTTTTTCATCTAGTTTGAACGAAGTTGGTCCAAAATTTGCTCCGTTTGAGTTTCGAGAGAATTTGGAACTCAAAGTTCGTCTGCATGGGAGATCTTTAGGTGGTTTGGACGACTCATGGTCCAAACTTTACTTCCTTTAACTTTTTGAGAGCTCGGAACCCAAAGTTCGTCCCAATGAGAGTTTTTCATCTAGTTTGGACGAAGTTGATCCAAACTTGTCTCCGTTTGAGTTTCGAGAGAGTTTGGAACTCAAAGTTCGTCCGAATGAGAGTTCTTTAGGTGGTTTGGACGACACATGGTCCAAACTTTACTTCCTTTAAGTTTTTGAGAGCTCGAAACCCAAAGTTCGTCACAATGAGAGTTTTTCATCTAGTTTGGACGAAGTTGGTCCAAACTTTGGCCCGTTTCAGTTTCGAGAGAGTTTGGAACTCAAAGTACGTCTGAATGAGAGTTCTATAGGTGGTTTGGACGACACATGGTCCAAACTTTACTTCCTTTAAGTTTTTGAGAGCTCGAAACCCAAAGTTCGTCACAATGAGAGTTTTTCAACTAGTTTGGACGAAGTTTGTCTAAACTTTGCTCCGTTTGAGTTTCGAGAGAGTTTGGAACTCAAAGTTCGTCCCAATGATAGTTCTTTAGGTGGTTTGGACGACACATGGTCCAAACTTTACTCCGTTTAAGTTTTTGAGAGCTCGGAACCCAAAGTTCGTCCCAATGAGAGTTTTTCATCTAGTTTGGACGAAGTTGGTCCAAACTTTGCTCCGTTTGAGTTTCGAGAGAGTTTGGAACTCAAAGTTCGTCCGAATGAGAGTTCTTTAGGTGGTTTGGACGACACATGGTCCAAACTTTACTTCCTTTAAGTTTTTGAGAGCTAGAAACCCAAAGTTCATCACAATGAGAGTTTTTCATCAAGTGTGGACGAAGTTGGTCTAAACTTCCTCCGTTTGTGTTTTGAGAGAGTTTGGACCTCAAAGTTCTTCCCAATGATAGTTCTTCAGGTGGTTTGGAAGACACATGGTCCAAACTTTATTCCGTTTTAGTTTTTGAAAGATCGGAACCCAAAGTTCGTCACAATGAGAGTTTTTCAACTAGTTTGGACGAAGTTTGTCTAAACTTTGCTCCGTTTGAGTTTCGTGAGAGTTTGGAACTCAAAGTTCGTCCCAATGATAGTTCTTTAGGTGGTTTTGACGACACACGGTCCAAACTTTACTCCATTTAAGTTTTTGAGAGCTCGGAACCCAAAGTTCGTCCCAATGAGAGTTTTTCATCTAGTTTGAACGAAGTTGGTCAAAAATTTGCACCGTTTGAGTTTCCAGAGAATTTGGAACTCAAAGTTAGTCCGAATGGGAGTTCTTTAGGTGGTTTGGACGACTCATGGTCCAAACTTTACTTCCTTTAACTTTTTGAGAGCTCGGAACCCAAAGTTCGTCACAATGAGAGTTTTTCATCTAGTTTGGACGAAGTTGGTCCAAAGTTTGCCCCGTTTGAGTTTCGAGAGAGTTTGGAACTCAAAGTTCGTCTGAATGAGAGTTCTTTAGGTGGTTTGGACGACACATGATCCAAACTTTACTTCCTTTAAGTTTTTGAGAGCTCGAAACCCAAAGTTCGTCACAATGAGAGTTTTTCATCTAGTTTGGACGAAGTTGGTCCAAAGTTTTCCCCGTTTGATTTCGAGAGAGTTTGGAACTCAAAGTTCGTCCGAATGAGAGTTCTTTCGGTGGTTTGGACGACACATTGTCCCAACTTTAGTTCCTTTAAGTTTATGGGAGCTCGGAACCCAAAGTTCGTGCCAATGAGAATTTTTCATCTAGTTTGGACAAAGTTGGTCCAAACTTTTCTCCGTTTGAGTTTCGAGAGAGTTTGGAACTCCAAGTTCGTCCGAATGAGAGTTCTTTAGGTGGTTTGGACGACACATGGTCCAAACTTTACTTCCTTTATGTTTTTGAGAGCTCGAAACCTAAAGTTCGTCCGAATGAGAGTTTTTCATCTAGTTTGAACGATGTTGGTCCAAACTTTGCTCCGTTTGTGTTTCGAGAGAGTTTGGAACTCAAAGTTCGTCCCAATGATAGTTCTTTAGGTGGTTTGGACGACACATGGTCCAAACTTTACTTCCTTTAACTTTTTGAGAGCTCGGAACCCAAAGTTCGTCACAATGAGAGTTTTTCATCTAGTTTGGACGAAGTTGGTCCAAAGTTTGCCCCGTTTGAGTTTCGAGAGAGTTCGGAACGCAAAGTACGTTCGAATGAGAGTTCTTCAGGTGGTTTGGACGACGCATGGTCCAAACTTTACTTCCTTTAAGTTTTGGAGAGCTCGAAACCCAAAGTTCGTCACAATGAGAGTTTTTCAACTAGTTTGGACGAAGTTTGTCTAAACTTTGCTCCGTTTGAGTTTCGAGAGAGTTTGGAACTCAAAGTTCGTCCCAATGATAGTTCTTTAGGTGGTTTGGACGACACATGGTCTAAACTTTACTCCGTTTAAGTTTTTGAGAGCTCGGAACCCAAAGTTCGTCCCAATGAGAGTTTTTCATCTAGTTTGGACGAAGTTGGTCCAAACTTTGCTCCGTTTGAGTTTCGAGAGAGTTTGGAACTCAAAGTTCGTCCGAATGAGAGTTCTTTAGGTGGTTTGGACGACACATGGTCAAAACTTTACTTCCTTTAAGTTTTTGAGAGCTAGAAACCCAAAGTTCGTCACAATGAGAGTTTTTCATCAAGTGTGGACGAAGTTGGTCTAAACTTCCTCCGTTTGTGTTTTGAGAGAGTTTGGACCTCAAAGTTCTTCCCAATGATAGTTCTTTAGGTTGTTTGGAAGACACATGGTCCAAACTTTATTCCGTTTAAGTTTTTGAAAGCTCGGAACCCAAAGTTCGTCCCAATGAGAGTTTTTTCATCTAGTTTGGACGAAGTTGGTCCAACCTTTGCTCCGTTTGAGTTTCGAGAGAGTTTGGAACTCAAAGTTCTTCCGAATGAGAGTTCTTTTGGTGGTTTGGACGACGCATGGTCCAAACTTTACTTCCTTTAAGTTTTTGAGAGCTAGAAACCCAAAGTTCATCTCAAAGAGAGTTTTTCATCTAGTTTGGACGAAGTTTGTCTAAACTTTGCTCCATTTGAGTTTCGAGAGAGTTTTGAACTCAAAGTTCGTCCCAATGATAGTTCTTTAGGTGGTTTTGACGACACATGGTCCAAACTTTACTCCGTTTAAGTTTTTGAGAGCTCGGAACCCAAAGTTCGTCCCAATGAGAGTTTTTCATCTAGTTTGGACGAAGTTGGTCCAAACTTTTCTCCGTTTGAGTTTTGAGAGAGTTTGGAACTCAAAGTTCGTCCGAATGAGAGTTCTTTAGGTGGTTTGGACGACACATGGTCCAAACTTTACTTCCTTTAAGTTTTTGAGAGTTCGAAACCCAAAGTTCGCACAATGAGAGTTTTTCATCTAGTTTGGACGAAGTTGGTCCAAACTTTGGCCCGTTTCAGTTTCGAGAGAGTTTGGAACTCAAAGTTCGTCTGAATGAGAGTTCTTTAGGTGGTTTGGACGACACATGGTCCAAACTTTACTTCCTGTAAGTTTTTGAGAGCTCGAAACCCAAAGTTCGTCACAATGAGAGTATTTCATCTAGTTTGGACGAAGTTGGTCCAAAGTTTTCCCCGTTTGATTTCGAGAGAGTTTGGAACTCAAAGTTCGTCCGAATGAGAGTTCTTTCGGTGGTTTGGACGACACATTGTCCCAACTTTAGTTCCTTTAAGTTTATGGGAGCTCGGAACCCAAAGTTCGTGCCAATGAGAATTTTTCATCTAGTTTGGACAAAGTTGGTCCAAACTTTTCTCCGTTTGAGTTTCGAGAGAGTTTGGAACTCCAAGTTCGTCCGAATGAGAGTTCTTTAGGTGGTTTGGACGACACATGGTCCAAACTTTACTTCCTTTATGTTTTTGAGAGCTCGAAACCTAAAGTTCGTCCGAATGAGAGTTTTTCATCTAGTTTGAACGATGTTGGTCCAAACTTTGCTCCGTTTGTGTTTCGAGAGAGTTTGGAACTCAAAGTTCGTCCCAATGATAGTTCTTTAGGTGGTTTGGACGACACATGGTCCAAACTTTACTTCCTTTAACTTTTTCAGAGCTCGGACCCAAAGTTCGTCCCAATGAGAGTTTTTCATCTAGTTTCGACGAAGTTGGTCCAAACTTTTCTCCGTTTGAGTTTGGAGAGAGTTTGGAACTCAAAGTTCGTCCGAATGAGAGTTCCTTAGGTGGTTTGGACGACACATGGTCCAAACTTTACTTCCTTTAAGGTTTGGAGAGATCGAAACCCAAAGTTCGTCACAATGAGAGTTTTTCATCTAGTTTGGACGAAGTTGGTCCAAACTTTTCTCCGTTTGAGTTTCGAGAGAGTTTGGAACTCTAAGTTCGTCGGAATGAGAGTTCTTTAGGTGGTTTGGACGACACATGATCCAAGCTTTACTTCCTTTAAGTTTTTGAGAGCTCGGAACCCAAAGTTCGTCCCAATGAGAGTTTTTCATCTAGTTCTGACGAACTTGGTCGAAACATTGCTCCGTTTGAGTTTCGAGAGAGTTTGGAACCTAAAGTACGTTCGAATGAGAGTTCTTTAGGTGGTTTGGACGACACATGGTCCAAACTTTACTTCCTTTAAGTTTTGGAGAGCTCGAAACCCAAAGTTCGTCAGAATGAGAGTTTTTAATCCAGTTTGGACGAAGTTTGTCTAAACTTTGCTCCGTTTGAGTTTCGAGAGAGTTTTGAACTCGAAGTTCGTCACAATGAGAGTTTTTCATCTAGTTTGGACAAAGTTGGTCCAAACTTTTCTCCGTTTGAGTTTCGAGAGAGTTTGGAACTCCAAGTTCGTCCGAATGAGAGTTCTTTAGGTGGTTTGGACGACACATGGTCCAAACTTTACTTCCTTTAAGTTTTTGAGAGCTCGGAACCCAAAGTTCGTCCCAATGAGAGTTTTTCATCTAGTTTGAACGAAGTTGGTCCAACATTTGCTCCGTTTGAGTTTCGAGAGAATTTGGAACTCAAAGTTAGTCCGAATGGGAGTTCTTTAGGTGGTTTGGACGACTCATGGTCCAAACTTTACTTCCTTTAACTTTTTGAGAGCTCGGAACCCAAAGTTCGTCCGAATGAGAGCTTTTCATCTAGTTTGGACGAAGTTGGTCCAAACTTTTCTCCGTTTGAGTTTCGAGAGAGTTTGGAACTCAAAGTTCGTCCGAATGAGAGTTCTTTAGGTGGTTTGGACGACACATGGTCAAAACTTTACTTCCTTTAAGTTTTTGAGAGCTCGAAACCCAAAGTTCGTCACAATGAGAGTTTTTCATCTAGTTTGGACGAAGTTGGTCCAAACTTTTACCCGTTTTAGTTTCGAGAGAGTTTGGAACTCAAAGTTCGTCTGAATGAGAGTTCTTTAGGTGGTTTGGACGACACATGGTCCAAACTTTACTTCCTTTAAGTTTTTGAGAGCTCGAAACCCAAAGTTCGTCACAATGAGAGTTTTTCATCTAGTTTGGACGAAGTTGGTCCAAAGTTTTCCCCGTTTGATTTCGAGAGAGTTTGGAACTCAAAGTTCGTCCGAATGAGAGTTCTTTTGGTGGTTTGGACGACACATCGTCCAAACTTTCTTCCTTTAAGTTTATGAGAGGTCGGAACCCAAAGTTCGTCCGAATGAGAGTTTTTCATCTAGTTTGGACGAAGTTGGTCCAAACTTTTCTCCGTTTGAGTTTCGAGAGAGTTTGGAACTCAAAGTTCTTCCGAATGAGAGTTCTTTAGGTGGTTTGGACGACACATGGTCAAAACTTTCCTTTCTTTAAGTTTTTTAGAGATCGAAACCCAAAGTTCGTCCCAATGAGAGTTTTTCATCTAGTTTGAACGAAGTTTGTCCAAACTTTCCTCCGTTTGAGTTTCGAGAGAGTTTGGAACTCAAAGTTCGTCCCAATGATAGTTCTTTAGGTGGTTTGGACGACACATGGTCCAAACTTTACTTCCTTTAACTTTTTAATAGCTCTGCAAAGTTCGTCCCAATGAGAGTTTTTCATGTAGTTTGGACGAAGTTGGTCCAAACTTTTCTCCGTTTGAGTTTCGAGAGAGTTTGGAACTCAAAGTTCGTCCGAATGAGAGTTCTTTAGGTGGTTTGGAGACACATGGTCCAAACTTTACTTCCTTTAACTTTTTGATAGCTCGGAACCCAAAGTTCGTCCGAATGAGAGTTTTTCATCTAGTTTGGACGAAGTTGGTCCAAACTTTGCTCCGTTTGAGTTTGGAGAGAGTTTAGAACTCAAAGTTCGTCCGAATGAGAGTTCTTTAGGTGGTTTGGAGACACATGGTCCAAACTTTACTTCCTTTAAGGTTTGGAGAGATCGAAACCCAAAGTTCGTCACAATGAGAGTTTTTCATCTAGTTTGGACGAAGTTGGTCCAAACTTTTCTCCGTTTGAGTTTCGAGAGAGTTTGGAACTCTAAGTTCGTCGGAATGAGAGTTCTTTAGGTGGTTTGGACGACACATGATCCAAGCTTTACTTCCTTTAAGTTTTTGAGAGCTCGGAACCCAAAGTTCGTCCCAATGAGAGTTTTTCATCTAGTTCTGACGAACTTGGTCGAAACATTGCTCCGTTTGAGTTTCGAGAGAGTTTGGAACCTAAAGTACGTTCGAATGAGAGTTCTTTAGGTGGTTTGGACGACACATGGTCCAAACTTTACTTCCTTTAAGTTTTGGAGAGCTCGAAACCCAAAGTTCGTCAGAATGAGAGTTTTTAATCCAGTTTGGACGAAGTTTGTCTAAACTTTGCTCCGTTTGAGTTTCGAGAGAGTTTTGAACTCAAAGTTCGTCACAATGAGAGTTTTTCATCTAGTTTGGACAAAGTTGGTCCAAACTTTTCTCCGTTTGAGTTTCGAGAGAGTTTGGAACTCCAAGTTCGTCCGAATGAGAGTTCTTTAGGTGGTTTGGACGACACATGGTCCAAACTTTACTTCCTTTAAGTTTTTGAGAGCTCGGAACCCAAAGTTCGTCCCAATGAGAGTTTTTCATCTAGTTTGAACGAAGTTGGTCCAACATTTGCTCCGTTTGAGTTTCGAGAGAATTTGGAACTCAAAGTTAGTCCGAATGGGAGTTCTTTAGGTGGTTTGGACGACTCATGGTCCAAACTTTACTTCCTTTAACTTTTTGAGAGCTCGGAACCCAAAGTTCGTCCGAATGAGAGCTTTTCATCTAGTTTGGACGAAGTTGGTCCAAACTTTTCTCCGTTTGAGTTTCGAGAGAGTTTGGAACTCAAAGTTCGTCCGAATGAGAGTTCTTTAGGTGGTTTGGACGACACATGGTCAAAACTTTACTTCCTTTAAGTTTTTGAGAGCTCGAAACCCAAAGTTCGTCACAATGAGAGTTTTTCATCTAGTTTGGACGAAGTTGGTCCAAACTTTTACCCGTTTTAGTTTCGAGAGAGTTTGGAACTCAAAGTTCGTTTGAATGAGAGTTCTTTAGGTGGTTTGGACGACACATGGTCCAAACTTTACTTCCTTTAAGTTTTTGAGAGCTCGAAACCCAAAGTTCGTCACAATGAGAGTTTTTCATCTAGTTTGGACGAAGTTGGTCCAAAGTTTTCCCCGTTTGATTTCGAGAGAGTTTGGAACTCAAAGTTCGTCCGAATGAGAGTTCTTTTGGTGGTTTGGACGACACATCGTCCAAACTTTCTTCCTTTAAGTTTATGAGAGGTCGGAACCCAAAGTTCGTCCGAATGAGAGTTTTTCATCTAGTTTGGACGAAGTTGGTCCAAACTTTTCTCCGTTTGAGTTTCGAGAGAGTTTGGAACTCAAAGTTCTTCTGAATGAGAGTTCTTTAGGTGGTTTGGACGACACATGGTCAAAACTTTCCTTTCTTTAAGTTTTTTAGAGATCGAAACCCAAAGTTCGTCCCAATGAGAGTTTTTCATCTAGTTTGAACGAAGTTTGTCCAAACTTTCCTCCGTTTGAGTTTCGAGAGAGTTTGGAACTCAAAGTTCGTCCCAATGATAGTTCTTTAGGTGGTTTGGACGACACATGGTCCAAACTTTACTTCCTTTAACTTTTTAATAGCTCTGCAAAGTTCGTCCCAATGAGAGTTTTTCATGTAGTTTGGACGAAGTTGGTCCAAACTTTTCTCCGTTTGAGTTTCGAGAGAGTTTGGAACTCAAAGTTCGTCCGAATGAGAGTTCTTTAGGTGGTTTGGAGACACATGGTCCAAACTTTACTTCCTTTAACTTTTTGATAGCTCGGAACCCAAAGTTCGTCCGAATGAGAGTTTTTCATCTAGTTTGGACGAAGTTGGTCCAAACTTTGCTCCGTTTGAGTTTGGAGAGAGTTTAGAACTCAAAGTTCGTCCGAATGAGAGTTCTTTAGGTGGTTTGGAGACACATGGTCCAAACTTTACTTCCTTTAAGGTTTGGAGAGATCGAAACCCAAAGTTCGTCACAATGAGAGTTTTTCATCTAGTTTGGACGAAGTTGGTCCAAACTTTTCTCCGTTTGAGTTTCGAGAGAGTTTGGAACTCTAAGTTCGTCGGAATGAGAGTTCTTTAGGTGGTTTGGACGACACATGATCCAAGCTTTACTTCCTTTAAGTTTTTGAGAGCTCGGAACCCAAAGTTCGTCCCAATGAGAGTTTTTCATCTAGTTCTGACGAACTTGGTCGAAACATTGCTCCGTTTGAGTTTCGAGAGAGTTTGGAACCTAAAGTACGTTCGAATGAGAGTTCTTTAGGTGGTTTGGACGACACATGGTCCAAACTTTACTTCCTTTAAGTTTTGGAGAGCTCGAAACCCAAAGTTCGTCAGAATGAGAGTTTTTAATCCAGTTTGGACGAAGTTTGTCTAAACTTTGCTCCGTTTGAGTTTCGAGAGAGTTTTGAACTCAAAGTTCGTCACAATGAGAGTTTTTCATCTAGTTTGGACAAAGTTGGTCCAAACTTTTCTCCGTTTGAGTTTCGAGAGAGTTTGGAACTCCAAGTTCGTCCGAATGAGAGTTCTTTAGGTGGTTTGGACGACACATGGTCCAAACTTTACTTCCTTTAAGTTTTTGAGAGCTCGGAACCCAAAGTTCGTCCCAATGAGAGTTTTTCATCTAGTTTGAACGAAGTTGGTCCAACATTTGCTCCGTTTGAGTTTCGAGAGAATTTGGAACTCAAAGTTAGTCCGAATGGGAGTTCTTTAGGTGGTTTGGACGACTCATGGTCCAAACTTTACTTCCTTTAACTTTTTGAGAGCTCGGAACCCAAAGTTCGTCCGAATGAGAGCTTTTCATCTAGTTTGGACGAAGTTGGTCCAAACTTTTCTCCGTTTGAGTTTCGAGAGAGTTTGGAACTCAAAGTTCGTCCGAATGAGAGTTCTTTAGGTGGTTTGGACGACACATGGTCAAAACTTTACTTCCTTTAAGTTTTTGAGAGCTCGAAACCCAAAGTTCGTCACAATGAGAGTTTTTCATCTAGTTTGGACGAAGTTGGTCCAAACTTTTACCCGTTTTAGTTTCGAGAGAGTTTGGAACTCAAAGTTCGTTTGAATGAGAGTTCTTTAGGTGGTTTGGACGACACATGGTCCAAACTTTACTTCCTTTAAGTTTTTGAGAGCTCGAAACCCAAAGTTCGTCACAATGAGAGTTTTTCATCTAGTTTGGACGAAGTTGGTCCAAAGTTTTCCCCGTTTGATTTCGAGAGAGTTTGGAACTCAAAGTTCGTCCGAATGAGAGTTCTTTTGGTGGTTTGGACGACACATCGTCCAAACTTTCTTCCTTTAAGTTTATGAGAGGTCGGAACCCAAAGTTCGTCCGAATGAGAGTTTTTCATCTAGTTTGGACGAAGTTGGTCCAAACTTTTCTCCGTTTGAGTTTCGAGAGAGTTTGGAACTCAAAGTTCTTCTGAATGAGAGTTCTTTAGGTGGTTTGGACGACACATGGTCAAAACTTTCCTTTCTTTAAGTTTTTTAGAGATCGAAACCCAAAGTTCGTCCCAATGAGAGTTTTTCATCTAGTTTGAACGAAGTTTGTCCAAACTTTCCTCCGTTTGAGTTTCGAGAGAGTTTGGAACTCAAAGTTCGTCCCAATGATAGTTCTTTAGGTGGTTTGGACGACACATGGTCCAAACTTTACTTCCTTTAACTTTTTAATAGCTCTGCAAAGTTCGTCCCAATGAGAGTTTTTCATGTAGTTTGGACGAAGTTGGTCCAAACTTTTCTCCGTTTGAGTTTCGAGAGAGTTTGGAACTCAAAGTTCGTCCGAATGAGAGTTCTTTAGGTGGTTTGGAGACACATGGTCCAAACTTTACTTCCTTTAACTTTTTGATAGCTCGGAACCCAAAGTTCGTCCGAATGAGAGTTTTTCATCTAGTTTGGACGAAGTTGGTCCAAACTTTGCTCCGTTTGAGTTTGGAGAGAGTTTAGAACTCAAAGTTCGTCCGAATGAGAGTTCTTTAGGTGGTTTGGAGACACATGGTCCAAACTTTACTTCCTTTAAGGTTTGGAGAGATCGAAACCCAAAGTTCGTCACAATGAGAGTTTTTCATCTAGTTTGGACGAAGTTGGTCCAAACTTTTCTCCGTTTGAGTTTCGAGAGAGTTTGGAACTCTAAGTTCGTCGGAATGAGAGTTCTTTAGGTGGTTTGGACGACACATGATCCAAGCTTTACTTCCTTTAAGTTTTTGAGAGCTCGGAACCCAAAGTTCGTCCCAATGAGAGTTTTTCATCTAGTTCTGACGAACTTGGTCGAAACATTGCTCCGTTTGAGTTTCGAGAGAGTTTGGAACCTAAAGTACGTTCGAATGAGAGTTCTTTAGGTGGTTTGGACGACACATGGTCCAAACTTTACTTCCTTTAAGTTTTGGAGAGCTCGAAACCCAAAGTTCGTCAGAATGAGAGTTTTTAATCCAGTTTGGACGAAGTTTGTCTAAACTTTGCTCCGTTTGAGTTTCGAGAGAGTTTTGAACTCAAAGTTCGTCACAATGAGAGTTTTTCATCTAGTTTGGACAAAGTTGGTCCAAACTTTTCTCCGTTTGAGTTTCGAGAGAGTTTGGAACTCCAAGTTCGTCCGAATGAGAGTTCTTTAGGTGGTTTGGACGACACATGGTCCAAACTTTACTTCCTTTAAGTTTTTGAGAGCTCGGAACCCAAAGTTCGTCCCAATGAGAGTTTTTCATCTAGTTTGAACGAAGTTGGTCCAACATTTGCTCCGTTTGAGTTTCGAGAGAATTTGGAACTCAAAGTTAGTCCGAATGGGAGTTCTTTAGGTGGTTTGGACGACTCATGGTCCAAACTTTACTTCCTTTAACTTTTTGAGAGCTCAGAACCCAAAGTTCGTCCGAATGAGAGCTTTTCATCTAGTTTGGACGAAGTTGGTCCAAACTTTTCTCCGTTTGAGTTTCGAGAGAGTTTGGAACTCAAAGTTCGTCCGAATGAGAGTTCTTTAGGTGGTTTGGACGACACATGGTCAAAACTTTACTTCCTTTAAGTTTTTGAGAGCTCGAAACCCAAAGTTCGTCACAATGAGAGTTTTTCATCTAGTTTGGACGAAGTTGGTCCAAACTTTTACCCGTTTTAGTTTCGAGAGAGTTTGGAACTCAAAGTTCGTCTGAATGAGAGTTCTTTAGGTGGTTTGGACGACACATGGTCCAAACTTTACTTCCTTTAAGTTTTTGAGAGCTCGAAACCCAAAGTTCGTCACAATGAGAGTTTTTCATCTAGTTTGGACGAAGTTGGTCCAAAGTTTTCCCCGTTTGATTTCGAGAGAGTTTGGAACTCAAAGTTCGTCCGAATGAGAGTTCTTTTGGTGGTTTGGACGACACATCGTCCAAACTTTCTTCCTTTAAGTTTATGAGAGGTCGGAACCCAAAGTTCGTCCGAATGAGAGTTTTTCATCTAGTTTGGACGAAGTTGGTCCAAACTTTTCTCCGTTTGAGTTTCGAGAGAGTTTGGAACTCAAAGTTCTTCCGAATGAGAGTTCTTTAGGTGGTTTGGACGACACATGGTCAAAACTTTCCTTTCTTTAAGTTTTTTAGAGATCGAAACCCAAAGTTCGTCCCAATGAGAGTTTTTCATCTAGTTTGAACGAAGTTTGTCCAAACTTTTCTCCGTTTGAGTTTCGAGAGAGTTTGGAACTCAAAGTTCGTCCCAATGATAGTTCTTTAGGTGGTTTGGACGACACATGGTCCAAACTTTACTTCCTTTAACTTTTTAATAGCTCTGCAAAGTTCGTCCCAATGAGAGTTTTTCATGTAGTTTGGACGAAGTTGGTCCAAACTTTTCTCCGTTTGAGTTTCGAGAGAGTTTGGAACTCAAAGTTCGTCCGAATGAGAGTTCTTTAGGTGGTTTGGAGACACATGGTCCAAACTTTACTTCCTTTAACTTTTTGATAGCTCGGAACCCAAAGTTCGTCCGAATGAGAGTTTTTCATCTAGTTTGGACGAAGTTGGTCCAAACTTTGCTCCGTTTGAGTTTGGAGAGAGTTTGGAACTCAAAGTTCGTCCGAATGAGAGTTCTTTAGGTGGTTTGGAGACACATGGTCCAAACTTTACTTCCTTTAACTTTTTGATAGCTCGGAACCCAAAGTTTGTCCGAATGAGAGTTTTTCATCTAGTTTGGACGATGTTGGTCCAAACTTTTCTCCGTTTGAGTTTCGAGAGAGTTTGGAACTCAAAGTTCGTCCGAATGAGAGTTCTTTAGGTGGTTTGGACGACACATGGTCCAAACTTTACTTCCTTTAACTTTTTGATAGCTCGGAACCCAAAGTTCGTCCGAATGAGAGTTTTTCATCTAGTTTGGACGATGTTGGTCCAAACTTTTCTCCGTTTGAGTTTCGAGAGTGTTTGGAACTCAAAGTTCGTCCGAATGAGAGTTCTTTAGGTGGTTTGGACGACACATGGTCCAAACTTTACTTCCTTTAAGTTTTTGAGAGCTCGAAACCCAAAGTTCGTCCCAATGAGAGTTTTTCATCTAGTTTGGACGAAGTTGGTCCAAACTTTGCTCCGTTTGAGTTTGGAGAGAGTTTGGAACTCAAAGTTCGTCCGAATGAGAGTTCTTTAGGTTGTTTGGAGACACATGGTCCAAACTTTACTTCCTTTAACTTTTTGATAGCTCGGAACCCAAAGTTCGTCCGAATGAGAGTTTTTCATCTAGTTTGGACGATGTTGGTCCAAACTTTTCTCCGTTTGAGTTTCGAGAGTGTTTGGAACTCAAAGTTCGTCCCAATGATAGTTCTTTAGGTGGTTTGGACGACACATGGTCCAAACTTTACTCCGTTTAAGTTTTTGAGAGCTCGGAACCCAAAGTTCGTCCCAATGAGAGTTTTTCATCTAGTTTGAACGAAGTTGGTCCAAACTTTCCTCCGTTTGAGTTTCGAGAGAGTTTGGAACTCAAAGTTCGTCCCAATGATAGTTCTTTAGGTGGTTTGGACGACACATGGTCCAAACTTTACTTCCTTTAACTTTTTGATAGCTCTGAACCCAAAGTTCGTCCCAATGAGAGGTTTTCATCTAGTTTGGACGAAGTTGGTCCAAACTTTTCTCCGTTTGAGTTTCGAGAGTGTTTGGAACTCAAAGTTCGTCCCAATGATAGTTCTTTAGGTGGTTTGGACGACACATGGTCCAAACTTTACTTCCTTTAAGTTTTTGAGAGCTCGAAGCCCAAAGTTCGTCCCAATGAGAGTTTTTCATCTAGTTTGAACGAAGTTGGTCCAACCTTTCCTCCGTTTGAGTTTCGAGAGAGTTTGGAACTCAAAGTTCGTCCCAATGATAGTTCTTTAGGTAGTTTGGACGACACATGGTCCAAACTTTACTCCGTTTAAGTTTTTGAGAGCTCGGAACCCAAAGTTCGTCCCAATGAGAGTTTTTCATCTAGCTTGAACGAAGGTGGTCCAACCTTTGCTCCGTTTGAGTTTCGAGAGAGTTTGGAACTCAAAGTTCGTCCGAATGAGAGTTATTTAGGTGGTTTGGACGACACATGGTCCAAACTTTACTTCCTTTAACTTTTTGATAGCTCGGAACCCAAAGTTCGTCCGAATGAGAGTTTTTCATCTAGTTTGGACGATGTTGGTCCAAACTTTTCTCCGTTTGAGTTTCGAGAGTGTTTGGAACTCAAAGTTCGTCCGAATGAGAGTTCTTTAGGTGGTTTGGACGACACATGGTCCAAACCTTACTTCCTTTAAGTTTTTGAGAGCTCGAAACCCAAAGTTCGTCCCAATGAGAGTTTTTCATCTAGTTTGGACGAAGTTGGTCCAAACTTTGCTCCGTTTGAGTTTGGAGAGAGTTTGGAACTCAAAGTTCGTCCGAATGAGAGTTCTTTAGGTGGTTTGGAGACACATGGTCCAAACTTTACTTCCTTTAACTTTTTGATAGCTCGGAACCCAAAGTTCGTCCGAATGAGAGTTTTTCATCTAGTTTGGACGATGTTGGTCCAAACTTTTCTCCGTTTGAGTTTCGAGAGTGTTTGGAACTCAAAGTTCGTCCCAATGATAGTTCTTTAGGTGGTTTGGACGACACATGGTCCAAACTTTACTCCGTTTAAGTTTTTGAGAGCTCGGAACCCAAAGTTCGTCCCAATGAGAGTTTTTCATCTAGTTTGAACGAAGTTGGTCCAAACTTTCCTCCGTTTGAGTTTCGAGAGAGTTTGGAACTCAAAGTTCGTCCCAATGATAGTTCTTTAGGTTGTTTGGACGACACATGGTCCAAACTTTACTTCCTTTAACTTTTTGATAGCTCTGAACCCAAAGTTCGTCCCAATGAGAGTTTTTAATCTAGTTTGGACGAAGTTGGTCCAAACTTTTCTCCGTTTGAGTTTCGAGAGTGTTTGGAACTCAAAGTTCGTCCGAATGTGAGTTCTTTAGGTGGTTTGGACGACACATGGTCCAAACTTTACTTCCTTTAAGTTTTTGAGAGCTCGAAACCCAAAGTTCGTTCCAATGAGAGTTTTTCATCTAGTTTGAACGAAGTTGGTCCAAACTTTCCTCCGTTTGAGTTTCGAGAGAGTTTGGAACTCAAAGTTCGTCCCAATGATAGTTCTTTAGGTTGTTTGGACGACACATGGTCCAAACTTTACTTCCTTTAACTTTTTGATACCTCTGAACCCAAAGTTCGTCCCAATGAGAGTTTTTAATCTAGTTTGGACGAAGTTGGTCCAAACTTTTCTCCGTTTGAGTTTCGAGAGTGTTTGGAACTCAAAGTTCGTCCGAATGTGAGTTCTTTAGGTGGTTTGGACGACACATGGTCAAAACTTTACTTCCTTTAAGTTTTTGAGAGCTCGAAACCCAAAGTTCGTTCCAATGAGAGTTTTTCATCTAGTTTGAACGAAGTTGGTCCAAACTTTCCTCCGTTTGAGTTTCGAGAGAGTTTGGAACTCAAAGTTCGTCCCAATGATAGTTCTTTAGGTGGTTTGGACGACACATGGTCCAAACTTTACTTCCTTTAACTTTTTGATAGCTCTGAACCCAAAGTTCGTCCCAATGACAGTTTTTCATCTAGTTTGGACGAAGTTGGTCCAATCTTTTCTCAGTTTGAGTTTCGAGAGAGTTTGGAACTCAAAGTTCGTCCGAATGAGAGTTCTTTAGGTGGTTTGGAGACACATGGTCCAAACTTTACTTCCTTTAACTTTTTGATAGCTCGGAACCCAAAGTTCATCCAATTGATAGTTTTTCATCTAGTTTTGACGAAGTTGGTCCAAACTTTTCTCCGTTTGAGTTTCGAGAGAGTTTGGAACTCAAAGTTCGTCCGATGGAGAGTTCTTTAGGTGGTTTGGACGACACATGGTCCAAAGTTTACTTCCTTTAAGTTTTGGAGAGCTCGAAACCCAAAGTTCGTCACAATGAGAGTTTTTCATCTAGTTTGGACGAAGTTTGTCTAAACTTTGCTCCGTTTGAGTTACGAGAGAGTTTTGAACTCAAAGTTCGTCCCAATGATAGTTCTTTAGGTGGTTTGGACGACACATGGTGCTAACTTTACTCCGTTTAAGTTTTTGAGAGCTCGGAACCCAAAGTTCGTCCCAATGAGAGTTTTTCATCTGGTTTGAACGAAGTTGGTCCAAAATTTGCTCCGTTTGAGTTTCGAGAGAATTTGGAACTCAAAGTTCGTCCGAATGAGAGTTCTTTAGGTGGTTCGGACGACACATGGTCCAAAGTTTACTTCCTTTAAGTTTTTGAGAGCTCGAAACCCAAAGTTCGTCACAATGAGAGTTTTTCATCTAGTTTGGACGAAGTTGGTCCAAAGTTTTCCCCGTTTGATTTCGAGAGCGTGTCGAACTCAAAGTTCGTCCGAATGAGAGTTCTTTTGGTGGTTTGGACGACACATCGTCCAAACTTTACTTCCTTTAAGTTTATGAGAGATCGGAATCCAAAGTTCGTGCCAATGAGAGTTTTTCATCTAGATTGGACAAAGTTGGTCCAAACTTTTCTCCGTTTCAGTTTCGAGAGAGTTTGGAACTCCAAGTTCGTCCGAATGAGAGTTCTTTAGGTGGTTTGGACGACACATGGTCCAAACTTTACTTCCTTTAACTTTTTGATAGCTCTGAACCCAAAGTTCGTCCCAATGAGAGTTTTTCAACTAGTTTGGACGAAGTTGGTCCAAACTTTTCTCCGTTTGAGTTTCGAGAGAGTTTGGAACTCAATGTTCGTCCGAATGAGAGTTCTTTAGGTGGTTTGGAGACACATGGTCCAAACTTTACTTCCTTTAACTTTTTGATAGCTCGGAACCCAAAGTTCGTCCGAATGAGAGTTTTTCATCTAGTTTGGACGAAGTTGGTCCAAACTTTTCTCCGTTTGAGTTTCGAGAGAGTATGGAACTCAAAGTTCGTACGAATGAGAGTTCTTTAGGTGGTTTGGACGACACATGGGCCAAACTTTACTTCCTTTAAGTTTTTGAGAGCTCGAAACCCAAAGTTCGTCCCAATGAGAGTTTTTCATCTAGTTTGAACGAAGTTGGTCCAAACTTTCCTCCGTTTGGGTTTCGAGAGAGTTTGGAACTCAAAGTTCGTCCCAATGATAGTTCTTTAGGTGGTTTGGACGACACATGGTCCAAACTTTACTCCGTTTAAGTTTTTGAGAGCTCGGAACCCAAAGTTCGTCCCAATGAGAGTTTTTCATCTAGTTTGAACGAAGTTGGTCCAACCTTTGCTCCGTTTGAGTTTCGAGAGAGTTTGGAACTCAAAGTTCGTCCGAATGAGAGTTCTTTAGGTGGTTTGGAGACACATGGTCCAAACTTTACTTCCTTTAACTTTTTGATAGCTCGGAACCCAAAGTTCATCCGAATGAGAGTTTTTCATATCGTTTTGACGAAGTTGGTCCAAACTTTGCTCCGTTTGAGTTTCGAGAGAGTTTGGAACTCAAAGTTCGTCCGAATGAGAGTTCTTTAGGTGGTTTGGAGACACATGGTCCAAACTTTACTTCCTTTAACTTTTTGATAGCTCGGAACCCAAAGTTCCTCCGAATGAGAGTTTTTCATCTAGTTTGGACGAAGTTGGTCCAAACTTTTCTCCGTTTCAGTTTCGAGAGAGTTTGGAACTCAAAGTTCGTCCGATGGAGAGTTCTTTAGGTGGTTTGGACGACACATGGTCCAAACTTTACTTCCTTTAAGTTTTGGAGAGCTCGAAACCCAAAGTTCGTCACAATGAGAGTTTTTCATCTAGTTTGGACGAAGTTTGTCTAAACTTTTCTCCGTTTGAGTTACGAGAGAGTTTTGAACTCAAAGTTCGTCCCAATGATAGTTCTTTAGGTTGTTTGGACTACACATGGTCCTAACTTTACTCCGTTTAAGTTTTTGAGAACTCGGAACCCAAAGTTCGTCCCAATGAGAGTTTTTCATCTAGTTTGGACGAAGTTGGTCCAAACTTTTCTCCGTTTGAGTTTCGAGAGAGTTTGGAACTCAAAGTTCGTCCGAATAAGAGTTCTTTAGGTGGTTCGGACCACACATGGTCCAAACTTTACTTCCTTTAAGTTTTTGAGAGTTCGAAACCCAAAGTTCTTCACAATGAGAGTTTTTCATCTAGTTTGGACGAAGTTGGTCCAAACTTTGGCCCGTTTCAGTTTCGAGAGAGTTTGGAACTCAAAGTTCGTCTGAATGAGAGTTCTTTAGGTGGTTTGGACGACACATGGTCCAAACTTTACTTCCTTTAAGTTTATGAGAGCTCGGAACCCAAAGTTCGTGCCAATGAGAGTTTTTCATCTAGTTTAGACAAAGTTGGTCCAAACTTTTCTCCGTTTGAGTTTCGAGAGAGTTTGGAACTCCAAGTTCGTCCGAATGAGAGTTCTTTAGGTGGTTTGGACGACACATGGTCCAAACTTTACTTCCTCTAAGTTTTTGAGAGCTCGAAACCCAAAGTTTGTCCCAATGAGAGTTTTTCATGTAGTTTGAACGAAGTTGGTCCAAACTTTGCTCCGTTTGTGTTTCGAGAGAGTTTGGAACTCAAAGTTCGTCCCAATGATAGTTCTTTAGTGTGGTAGCTAGTGCTGTTGGTAGGCCGGTGTGCCTTGATAAGGCGACAGAGGAGCGACGTCGGTTGTCTTTTGCTAGGGTGTGTGTAGAAATTGAGCCGAAGGATGAATTACCTAGCTCGGTGGATGTTTGTGTGAGGGGAACAAATTTTGTTATTCCAGTTGAGTATGCTTGGATACCTAAAAGATGTTCCCATTGTTGCGTGTTTGGGCATTCGTTTTGTGCAAGAAGGCCTAAGCAGGGCCATGTGGTGTCCGATGTTCAGGCCTCTCTTCCTAGCCCGAAGAAGCCTGTGGTAGAGATTGTGTTGCTCAGGGCTCTATCCCAGTAGGGACGGGTGTTCAGGCCTCTCCTCCTAGCCCGATGGGGCCTATGGCTGAGGTTTCGCAGATAGTTACTCAGGTCCCTAGCCTGGTGGGGCCCAAGGGTCATGCAAGTTCCTGTGAGGGGGTTCACGGGAAGACCTTGGCCATTATCCCGGAGGTTCCTGATCCTCCTCCGTTAGCTGGTGACTCCTCAGTCGAACTTCATTACGTATGAGCGTGCTCCTCAGTTCAGTGTTGATTCCTTATGGGCCAAGGGAGGCTTCGCTTCTCCTTGAGTTTCATGATAGGTTGAATGTATCTGTTACTGCCCTGCTCAGGATGTGAGCTTTGTTGTTTCCTAGCTCGGTGTGTGAGCTTGGTTTTTTGGCGTGCGTTGTACTCTTTTAGTGGTTGTGTCTTTCTTGGGCTTTTTCTCCCCTGCTCGGGGTGTGAGTTTGTTTGCGCTTCCCCTTCTCGGGGTGTGAGTTTTCTTCTCCTTATGGTCTATTTTAGTCTTGTTTCCCTGCTCGGGATGTGAGCTTAGTTTCATTTGTGCCCTGGCCTCGGGCTATAAGGTCCACCTTTTTGCATTGTTTATATACGTCTACCTTTCCAAAAAAAAAAGAGAGTTTTTAATCTAGTTTTGACAAACTAGGTCCAAACTTTGCTCCGTTTAAGTTTCGAGAGTGTTTGGAACTCAAAGTACGTCGCAATGAGAGTTCTCTCGGTGGTTTGGACGACACATGGTCCAAACATTACTCCGTTTAAGTTTTTGAGAGCTCCGAACCCAAAGTTCGTCCCACTGAGAGTTTTTTTTCTAGTTTGAACGAAGTTGGTTCAAGCTTTCCTCCGTTTGAGTTTCGAGAGAGTTTGGAACTCAAAGTTCGTCCCAATGAGAGTTCTTTAGGTGGTTTGGACGACACATGGTCCAAACTTTACTCCGTTTAAGTTTTTGAGAGCTCGGAACCCAAAGTTCGTCACAATGAGAGTTTTTCATCTAGTTTGGACGAAGTTGGTCCAAACTTTGCTTTGTTTGAATTTCAAGAGAGTTTGGAACTCAAAGTTCGTCCCAATGACAGTTCTTTATGTGGTCTGGACAAC
Source organism: Luffa aegyptiaca (assembly GCA_017139565.1). Taxonomy (NCBI): domain Eukaryota; kingdom Viridiplantae; phylum Streptophyta; class Magnoliopsida; order Cucurbitales; family Cucurbitaceae; genus Luffa; species Luffa aegyptiaca. Next base: position 36,792 of record JAETGN010000099.1, on the reverse strand, counting down.
ACATGGTCCAAACTTTACTCCATTTAAATTTTTGAGAGCTTGGAACCAAAAGTTCGTCCCAATGAGAGTTTTTCATCTAGTTTGGACGAAGTTGGTCCAAACTTTGCTCCGTTTGAGTATGAGAGCGTTTGGAACTCAAGGTTCGTCTGAATGAGAGTTCTTTAGGTGGTTTGGACGACACATGGTCCAAACTTTACTCCGTTTAAGTTTTTGAGAGCTCGAAACCCAAAGTTCGGACCAATGCAAGTTTTCCATCTAGTTTGGACGAAGTTGGTCCAAACTTTGCTCTGTTTGAGTATGAGAGCGTTTGGAACTCAAAGTTCGTCCGAATGAGAGTTCTTTAGGTGGTTTGGACGACACATGGTCCAAACTTTACTTCCTTTACGTTTTTGAAAGCTCGAAACCCAAATTTCATCCCAATGAGAGTTTTTCATCTAGTTTGGACGAAGTTGGTCCAAACTTTGCTACGTTTGAGTTTCGAGGGAGTTTGGAACTCAAAGTTCGTCCGAATGAGAGTTCTTTAGGTGGTTTGGACGACACATGGTCCAAACATTACTCCGTTTAAGTTTTTGAGAGCTCCGAACCCAAAGTTCGTCCCACTGAGAGTTTTTTTTTCTAGTTTGAACGAAGTTGGTTCAAGCTTTCCTCCGTTTGAGTTTCGAGAGAGTTTGGAACTCAAAGTTCGTCCCAATGAGAGTTCTTTAGGTGGTTTGGACGACACATGGTCCAAACTTTACTCCGTTTAAGTTTTTCAAAGCTCGGAACCCAAAGTTCGTCACAGTGAGAGTTTTTCATCTAGTTTTGACAAAGTTGGTCCAAACTTTGCTCCGTTTGAGTTTCGAGAGAGTTTGGAACTCAAAGTTTGTCCAATTGATAGTTCTTTAGGTGGTTTGGACGACACATGGTCCAAACTTTACTTCGTTTAAGTTGTCGAGAGCTCGGAACCCAAAGTTCGTCCCAATGAGAGTTTTTCATCTAGTTTGGACGAAGTTGGTCCAAACTTTGCTCCGTTTGAGTTTCGAGAGAGTTTGGAACTCAAAGTTTGTCCCAATGAGAGTTCTTTAGGTGGTTTGGCCGACACATGGTTCAAACTTTACTTCGTTCAAGTTTTTTAGAGCTCGAAATCCAAAGTTCGTCCCATTGAGAGTTTTTCATCTAGTTCGGACGAAGTTGGTCAAAACTTTGCTCCGTTTGAGTTTCGAGAGAGTTTTGAACTCAAAGTTCATCCCCATGATAGTTTTTTTCTAGTTTGAACGAAGTTGGTCCAAACTTTGCTCCGTTTGAGTTTCGAGAGAGTTTGGAACTCAAACTTCGTCCCAATGAGAGTTCTTTAGGTGGTTTCGACGACACATGGTCCAAACTTTACTCCGTTTAAGTTTTTGAGAGACTGGAACCCAAAGTTCGTCACAATGAGAGTTTTTCATCTAGTTTGGACGAAGTTGGTCCAAACTTTGCTTCGTTTGAATTTCAAGAGAGTTTGGAACTCAAAGTTCGTCCCAATGACAATTCTTTAGGTGGTTTGGACAACACATGGTCCAAACTTTACTCCATTAAATTTTTTGAGAATTCGGAACCAAAAGTTCGTCCCAATGAGAGATTTTCATCTAGTTTGGACGAAGTTGGTCCAAACTTTGCTCAGTTTGAGTATGAGAGCGTTTGGAACTCAAAGTTCGTCCGAATGAGAGTTCTTTAGGTGGTTTGGACGACACATGGTCCAAACTTCACTTCCTTTAAGTTTTTGAGAGCTCGGAACTCCAAGTTCGGCCCAATGCAAGTTTTTCATCTAGTTTGGACGAAGTTGGTCCAAACTTTGCTCCGTTTGAGTTTCGAGGGAGTTTGGAACTCAAAGTTTGTCCGAATGAGAGTTCTTTAGGTGGTTTGGACGACACATGGTCCAAACTTTACTCCGTTGAAGTTTTTGAGAGCTCGGAACCCAAAGTTCGTCCCAATGATAGTTTTTCATCTAGTTTGGACGAAGTTGGTCCAAACTTTTCTCCGTTTGAGTTTCGAGAGTGTTTGGAACTCAAAGTTCGTCCGAATGAGAGTTCTTTAGTTGTTTGGACGACACATGGTCCAAACTTTACTCCGTTTAAGTTTTTGAGAGCTCGGAACCCAAAGTTCGTCACAATGAGAGTTTTTCATCTAGTTTGGACGAAGTTGGTCCAAACTTTTCTCCGTTTGAGTTTCGAGAGAGTTTTGAACTCAAACTTCGTCCCAATGAGAGTTCTTTAGGTGGTTTGGACGACACATGGTCCAAACTTTACTCCGTTTAAGTTTTTGAGAGCTCGGAACCCAAAGTTCGTCACAATGAGAGTTTTTCATCTAGTTTGGACGAAGTTGGTCCAAACTTTGCTTCGTTTGAATTTCAAGAGAGTTTGGAACTCAAAGTTCGTCCCAATGACAGTTCTTTAGGTGGTTTGGACAACACATGGTCCAAACTTTACTCCGTTTAAGTTTTTGAGAGCTCGGAACCGAAAATTCATCCGTATGAGAGTTTTACTTCTAGTTTGGACGAAGTTGGTCCAAACTTTGCTCCGTTTGAGTTTCGAGAGAGTTTGGAACTCAAAGTTCGGCCCAATTAGAGTTCTTTAGGTTGTTTTGACGACAGATGGTCCAAACTTTACTCCGTTTAAGTTTTTGAGAGCTCGGAACCCAAAGTTCGTCCCGATGAGAGTTTTTCATCTAGTTTGACGAAGTTGGTCCAAACTTTGCTCCGTTTGAGTTTCGAGAGAGTTTGGAACTCAAAGTTTGTCCCAATGAGAGTTCTTTAGGTGGTTTGGACGACACATGGTTCAAACTTTACTTCGTTTAAGTTTTTGAGAGCTCGGAACGCAAAGTTCGTCCCAATGAGAGTTTTTCATCTAGTTTGGACGAAGTTGGTCCAAACTTTGCTACGTTTGAGTCTCGAGAGCGTTCGAAACTCAAAGTTCGTCCCAATGAGAGTTCTTTAGGTGGTTTGGACGACAAATGGTCCAAACTTTACTTCCTTTAAGTTTTTGAGAGCTCGGAACGCAAAGTTCGTACCGATGAGAGTTTTTTTCTTGTTTCAACGAAGTTGGTCCAAACTTTCCTCCGTTTGAGTTTTGAGAGAGTTTGGAACTCAAAGTTCGTCCCAATGATAGTTCTTTAGGTGGTTTGGACGACACATGGTCCAAACTTTTCTCCGTTTAAGTTTTTGAGAACTCGGAACCAAAAGTTCGGAATGAGAGTTTTTCATCTAGTTTGGACGAACTAGGTCCAAACTTTGCTCCGTTTGAGTTTCGAGAGCGTTTGGAACTTAAAGTTCGTCCCAATGAGAGTTCTTTAGGTGGTTTGGACGACGCAGGGTCCAAACTTTACTTCCTTTAAGTTTTTGAGAGCTCGGAACCCAAAGTTCGTCCCAATGAGAGTTTTTCATATAGTTTGAACGAAGTTAATCCAAACTTAGCTCCATTTGAGTTTCGATAGAGTTTGGAACTCAAAGTTCGTCCCAATGAGAGTTCTTTAGGTGGTTTGGACGACACATGGTCCAAACTTTACTCCGTTTCGGTTTTCGAGAGCTCGGAACCCAAAGTTCGTCCCAATGAGAGTTTTTCATCTAGTTTGGACGAAGTTGGTCCAAACTTTGCTCCTTTTGAGTTTCGAGAGAGTTTGGAACTCAAGGTCCGTCCCAATGAGAGTTCTTTAGGTGGTTTGGATGACACATGGTGCAAACTTTACTATGTTTATGTTTTTGATAGCTCGGAACCAGATGTTCGTCCCAATGAGAGTTTTTTTTCTAGCTTGAACGAAGTTGGTCCAAACTTTGCTCCGTTTGAGTTTCGAGAGAGTTTGGAACACAAAGTTCGTCCCAATGAGAGTTCTTTAGGTGGTTTGGACGACACATGGTCCAAACTTTACTCCGTTTAAGTTTTTGAGAGCTCGGAACCCAAAGTTCGTCCCAATGAGAGTTTTTCATCTAGTTTGGACGAACTAGGTCCAAACTTTGCTCCGTTTGAGTTTCGAGAGCGTTTGGAACTTAAAGTTCGTCCCAATGAGAGTTCTTTAGGTGGTTTGGACGACACATGGTCCAAACTTTACTTCCTTTAAGTTTTTGAGAGCTCGGAACCCAAAGTTCGTCCCAATGAGAGTTTTTCATCTAGTTTGAACGAAGTTGGTCCAAACTTAGCTCCATTTGAGTTTCGATAGAGTTTGGAACTCAAAGTTCGTCCCAATGAGAGTTCTTTAGGTGGTTTGGACGACACATGGTCCAAACTTTACTCCGTTTCGGTTTTCGAGAGCTCGGAACCCAAAGTTCGTCCCAATGAGAGTTTTTATCTAGTTTGGACGAAGTTGGTCCAAACTTTGCTCCTTTTGAGTTTCGAGAGAGTTTGGAACTCAAAGTACGTCCCAATGAGAGTTGTTTAGGTGGTTTGGACGACACATGGTGCAAACTTTACTCTGTTTATGTTTTTGATAGCTCGGAACCAGATGTTAGTCCCAATGAGAGTTTTTTTTCTAGCTTGAACGAAGTTGGTCCAAACTTTGCTCCGTTTGAGTTTCAGAGAGTTTGGAACACAAAGTTCGTCCCAATGAGAGTTCTTTAGGTGGTTTGGACGACACATGGTCCAAACTTTACTCCGCTTAAGTTTTTGAGAGCTCGGAACCCAAAGTTCGTCCCAATGAGAGTTTTTCATCTAGTTTGGACGAACTAGGTCCAAACTTTGCTCCGTTTGAGTTTCGAGAGCGTTTGGAACTTAAAGTTCGTCCCAAGTGAGAGTTCTTCAGGTGGTTTGGACGACACATGGTCCAAACTTTACTTCCTTTAAGTTTTTGAGAGCTCGGAACCCAAAGTTCGTCCCAATGAGAGTTTTTCATCTAGTTTGAACGAAGTTGGTCCAAACTTAGCTCCATTTGAGTTTCGATAGAGTTTGGAACTCAAAGTTCGTCCCAATGAGAGTTCTTTAGGTGGTTTGGACGACACATGGTCCAAACTTTACTCCGTTTCGGTTTTCGAGAGCTCGGAACCCAAAGTTCGTCCCAATGAGAGTTTTTATCTAGTTTGGACGAAGTTGGTCCAAACTTTGCTCCTTTTGAGTTTCGAGAGAGTTTGGAACTCAAAGTACGTCCCAATGAGAGTTCTTTAGGTGGTTTGGACGACACATGGTGCAAACTTTACTCTGTTTATGTTTTTGATAGCTCGGAACCAGATGTTAGTCCCAATGAGAGTTTTTTTTCTAGCTTGAACGAAGTTGGTCCAAACTTTGCTCCGTTTGAGTTTCAGAGAGTTTGGAACACAAAGTTCGTCCCAATGAGAGTTCTTTAGGTGGTTTGGACGACACATGGTCCAAACTTTACTCCGCTTAAGTTTTTGAGAGCTCGGAACCCAAAGTTCGTCCCAATGAGAGTTTTTCATCTAGTTTGGACGAACTAGGTCCAAACTTTGCTCCGTTTGAGTTTCGAGAGCGTTTGGAACTTAAAGTTCGTCCCAATGAGAGTTCTTTAGGTGGTTTGGACGACACATGGTCCAAACTTTACTTCCTTTAAGTTTTTGAGAGCTCGGAACCCAAAGTTCGTCCCAATGAGAGTTTTTCATCTAGTTTGAACGAAGTTGGTCCAAACTTAGCTCCATTTGAGTTTCGATAGAGTTTGGAACTCAAAGTTCGTCCCAATGAGAGTTCTTTAGGTGGTTTGGACGACACATGGTCCAAACTTTACTCCGTTTCGGTTTTCGAGAGCTCGGAACCCAAAGTTCGTCCCAATGAGAGTTTTTATCTAGTTTGGACGAAGTTGGTCCAAACTTTGCTCCTTTTGAGTTTCGAGAGAGTTTGGAACTCAAAGTACGTCCCAATGAGAGTTCTTTAGGTGGTTTGGACGACAAATGGTGCAAACTTTACTCTGTTTATGTTTTTGATAGCTCGGAACCAGATGTTAGTCCCAATGAGAGTTTTTTTTCTAGCTTGAACGAAGTTGGTCCAAACTTTGCTCCAGTTGAGTTTCAGAGAGTTTGGAACACAAAGTTCGTCCCAATGAGAGTTCTTTAGGTGGTTTGGACGACACATGGTCCAAACTTTACTCCGCTTAAGTTTTTGAGAGCTCGGAACCCAAAGTTCGTCCCAATGAGAGTTTTTCATCTAGTTTGGACGAACTAGGTCCAAACTTTGCTCCGTTTGAGTTTCGAGAGCGTTTGGAACTTAAAGTTCGTCCCAGTGAGAGTTCTTTAGGTGGTTTGGACGACACATGGTCCAAACTTTACTTCCTTTAAGTTTTTGAGAGCTCGGAACCCAAAGTTCGTCCCAATGAGAGTTTTTCATCTAGTTTGAACGAAGTTGGTCCAAACTTAGCTCCATTTGAGTTTCGATAGAGTTTGGAACTCAAAGTTCGTCCCAATGAGAGTTCTTTAGGTGGTTTGGACGACACATGGTCCAAACTTTACTCCGTTTCGGTTTTCGAGAGCTCGGAACCCAAAGTTCGTCCCAATGAGAGTTTTTATCTAGTTTGGACGAAGTTGGTCCAAACTTTGCTCCTTTTGAGTTTCGAGAGAGTTTGGAACTCAAAGTACGTCCCAATGAGAGTTCTTTAGGTGGTTTGGACGACACATGGTGCAAACTTTACTCTGTTTATGTTTTTGATAGCTTGGAACCAGATGTTAGTCCCAATGAGAGTTTTTTTTCTAGCTTGAACGAAGTTGGTCCAAACTTTGCTCCGTTTGAGTTTCGAGAGAGCTTGGAACACAAAGTTCATCCCAATGAGAGTTATTTAGGTGGTTTGGACGACACATGGTCCAAACTTTACTCCGTTTAAGTTTTTGAGAGCTCGGAACCCAAAGTTCGTCCCAATGAGAGTTTTTCATCTAGTTTGGACGAACTAGGTCCAAACTTTGCTCCGTTTGAGTTTCGAGAGCGTTTGGAACTTAAAGTTCGTCCCAATGAGAGTTCTTTAGGTGGTTTGGACGACACATGGTCCAAACTTTACTTCCTTTAAGTTTTTGAGAGCTCGGAACCCAAAGTTCGTCCCAATGAGAGTTTTTCATCTAGTTTGAACGAAGTTGGTCCAAACTTAGCTCCATTTGAGTTTCGATAGAGTTTGGAACTCAAAGTTCGTCCCAATGAGAGTTCTTTAGGTGGTTTGGACGACACATGGTTCAAACTTTACTCCGTTTCGGTTTTCGAGAGCTCGGAACCCAAAGTTCGTCCCAATGAGAGTTTTTATCTAGTTTGGACGAAGTTGGTCCAAACTTTGCTCCTTTTGAGTTTCGAGAGAGTTTGGAACTCAAAGTACGTCCCAATGAGAGTTCTTTAGGTGGTTTGGACGACACATGGTGCAAACTTTACTCTGTTTATGTTTTTTATAGCTCGGAACCAGATGTTAGTCCCAATGAGAGTTTTTTTTCTAGCTTGAACGAACTTGGTCCAAACTTTGCTCCGTTTGAGTTTCAGAGAGTTTGGAACACAAAGTTCGTCCCAATGAGAGTTCTTTAGGTGGTTTGGACGACACATGGTCCAAACTTTACTCCGTTTAAGTTTTTGAGAGCTCGGAACCCAAAGTTCGTCCCAATGAGAGTTTTTCATCTAGTATTGACGAACTAGGTCCAAACTTTGCTCCGTTTGAGTTTCGAGAGCGTTTGGAACTTAAAGTTCGTCCCAATGAGAGTTCTTTAGGTGGTTTGGACGACACATGGTCCAAACTTTACTTCCTTTAAGTTTTTGAGAGCTCGGAACCCAAAGTTCGTCCCAATGAGAGTTTTTCATCTAGTTTGAACGAAGTTGGTCCAAACTTAGCTCCATTTGAGTTTCGATAGAGTTTGGAACTCAAAGTTCGTCCCAATGAGAGTTCTTTAGGTGGTTTGGACGACACATGGTCCAAACTTTACTCCGTTTCGGTTTTCGAGAGCTCGGAACCCAAAGTTCGTCCCAATGAGAGTTTTTATCTAGTTTGGACGAAGTTGGTCCAAACTTTGCTCCTTTTGAGTTTCGAGAGAGTTTGGAACTCAAAGTACGTCCCAATGAGAGTTGTTTAGGTGGTTTGGACGACACATGGTGCAAACTTTACTCTGTTTATGTTTTTGATAGCTCGGAACCAGATGTTAGTCCCAATGAGAGTTTTTTTTCTAGCTTGAACGAAGTTGGTCCAAACTTTGCTCCGTTTGAGTTTCAGAGAGTTTGGAACACAAAGTTCGTCCCAATGAGAGTTCTTTAGGTGGTTTGGACGACACATGGTCCAAACTTTACTCCGCTTAAGTTTTTGAGAGCTCGGAACCCAAAGTTCGTCCCAATGAGAGTTTTTCATCTAGTTTGGACGAACTAGGTCCAAACTTTGCTCCGTTTGAGTTTCGAGAGCGTTTGGAACTTAAAGTTCGTCCCAGTGAGAGTTCTTCAGGTGGTTTGGACGACACATGGTCCAAACTTTACTTCCTTTAAGTTTTTGAGAGCTCGGAACCCAAAGTTCGTCCCAATGAGAGTTTTTCATCTAGTTTGAACGAAGTTGGTCCAAACTTAGCTCCATTTGAGTTTCGATAGAGTTTGGAACTCAAAGTTCGTCCCAATGAGAGTTCTTTAGGTGGTTTGGACGACACATGGTCCAAACTTTACTCCGTTTCGGTTTTCGAGAGCTCGGAACCCAAAGTTCGTCCCAATGAGAGTTTTTATCTAGTTTGGACGAAGTTGGTCCAAACTTTGCTCCTTTTGAGTTTCGAGAGAGTTTGGAACTCAAAGTACGTCCCAATGAGAGTTGTTTAGGTGGTTTGGACGACACATGGTGCAAACTTTACTCTGTTTATGTTTTTGATAGCTCGGAACCAGATGTTAGTCCCAATGAGAGTTTTTTTTCTAGCTTGAACGAAGTTGGTCCAAACTTTGCTCCGTTTGAGTTTCAGAGAGTTTGGAACACAAAGTTCGTCCCAATCAGAGTTCTTTAGGTGGTTTGGACGACACATGGTCCAAACTTTACTCCGCTTAAGTTTTTGAGAGCTCGGAACCCAAAGTTCGTCCCAATGAGAGTTTTTCATCTAGTTTGGACGAACTAGGTCCAAACTTTGCTCCGTTTGAGTTTCGAGAGCGTTTGGAACTTAAAGTTCGTCCCAGTGAGAGTTCTTCAGGTGGTTTGGACGACACATGGTCCAAACTTTACTTCCTTTAAGTTTTTGAGAGCTCGGAACCCAAAGTTCGTCCCAATGAGAGTTTTTCATCTAGTTTGAACGAAGTTGGTCCAAACTTAGCTCCATTTGAGTTTCGATAGAGTTTGGAACTCAAAGTACGTCCCAATGAGAGTTCTTTAGGTGGTTTGGACGACACATGGTGCAAACTTTACTCTGTTTATGTTTTTGATAGCTTGGAACCAGATGTTAGTCCCAATGAGAGTTTTTTTTCTAGCTTGAACGAAGTTGGTCCAAACTTTGCTCCGTTTGAGTTTCGAGAGAGTTTGGAACACAAAGTTCGTCCCAATGAGAGTTCTTTAGGTGGTTTGGACGACACATGGTCCAAACTTTACTCCGTTTAAGTTTTTGAGAGCTCGGAACCCAAAGTTCGTCCCAATGAGAGTTTTTCATCTAGTTTGGACGAACTAGGTCCAAACTTTGCTCCGTTTGAGTTTCGAGAGCGTTTGGAACTTAAAGTTCGTCCCAATGAGAGTTCTTTAGGTGGTTTGGACGACACATGGTCCAAACTTTACTTCCTTTAAGTTTTTGAGAGCTCGGAACCCAAAGTTCGTCCCAATGAGAGTTTTTCATCTAGTTTGAACGAAGTTGGTCCAAACTTAGCTCCATTTGAGTTTCGATAGAGCTTGGAACTCAAAGTTCGTCCCAATGAGAGTTCTTTAGGTGGTTTGGACGACACATGGTCCAAACTTTACTCCGTTTCGGTTTTCGAGAGCTCGGAACCCAAAGTTCGTCCCAATGAGAGTTTTTATCTAGTTTGGACGAAGTTGGTCCAAACTTTGCTCCTTTTGAGTTTCGAGAGAGTTTGGAACTCAAAGTACGTCCCAATGAGAGTTCTTTAGGTGGTTTGGACGACACATGGTGCAAACTTTACTCTGTTTATGTTTTTGATAGCTCGGAACCAGATGTTAGTCCCAATGAGAGTTTTTTTTCTAGCTTGAACGAAGTTGGTCCAAACTTTGCTCCGTTTGAGTTTCGAGAGAGTTTGGAACACAAAGTTCGTCAAAATGAGAGTTCTTTAGGTGGTTTGGACGACACATGGTCCAAACTTTACTCCGTTTAAGTTTTTGAGAGCTCGGAACCCAAAGTTCGTCCCAATGAGAGTTTTTCATCTAGTTTGGACGAACTAGGTCCAAACTTTGCTCCGTTTGAGTTTCGAGAGCGTTTGGAACTTAAAGTTCGTCCCAATGAGAGTTCTTTAGGTGGTTTGGACGACACATGGTCCAAACTTTACTTCCTTTAAGTTTTTGAGAGCTCGGAACCCAAAGTTCGTCCCAATGAGAGTTTTTCATCTAGTTTGAACGAAGTTGGTCCAAACTTAGCTCCATTTGAGTTTCGATAGAGTTTGGAACTCAAAGTTCGTCCCAATGAGAGTTCTTTAGGTGGTTTGGACGACACATGGTCCAAACTTTACTCCGTTTCGGTTTTCGAGAGCTCGGAACCCAAAGTTCGTCCCAATGAGAGTTTTTATCTAGTTTGGACGAAGTTGGTCCAAACTTTGCTCCTTTTGATTTTCGAGAGAGTTTGGAACTCAAAGTACGTCCCAATGAGAGTTCTTTAGGTGGTTTGGACGACACATGGTGCAAACTTTACTCTGTTTATGTTTTTGATATCTCGGAACCAGATGTTAGTCCCAATGAGAGTTTTTTTCTAGCTTGAACGAAGTTGGTCCAAACTTTGCTCCGTTTGAGTTTCGAGAGAGTTTGGAACACAAAGTTCGTCCCAATGAGAGTTCTTTAGGCGGTTTGGACGACACATGGTCCAAACTTTACTCCGTTTAAGTTTTTGAGAGCTCGGAACCCAAAGTTCGTCCCAATGAGAGTTTTTCATCTAGTTTGGACGAACTAGGTCCAAACTTTGCTCCGTTTGAGTTTCGAGAGAGTTTGGAACTAAAAGTTCGTCCGAATGAGAGATCTTTAGGTGGTTTGGACAACACATGGTCGAAAGTTTACTCTGTTTAAGTTTTTTAGAGCTCAGAACCCAAAGTTCGTCCCAATGAGAGTTTTTCATCTAGTTTGGACGAAGTTGGTCCAAACTTTGCTCCGTTTGAGTTTGGAGAGAGTTTGGAACTCAAAGTTCGTCCCAATGAGAGTTCTCTAGGTGGTTTGGACGACACATGGTCCAAACTTTACTCCGTTTAAGTTTTTGAGAGCTCGGAACCCAAAGTTCGTCCCAATGAGAGTTTTTCATCTAGTTTGAATGAAGTTGGTCCAAACTTTGCTCCGTTTGAGTTTCGAGAGAGATTGGAAGTTAAAGTTCGTCCCAACGATAGTTCTTTAGGTGGTTTGGATGACACATGGTCCAAGCTTTACTCCGTTTAAGTTTTTGAGAGCTTGAAATCAAAAGTTCGTCCCAATGAGAGTTTTTCATCTTTTTTCGACGAAGTTGGTCCAAACTTTGCTCCGTTTGAGTTTCGAGAGAATTTGGAACTCAAAGTTCGTCCGAATTAGAGTTCTTTAGGTTATTGGATGACACATGGTCAAACTTTACTTCGTTTAAATTTTTGAAAGCTCGGAACCCAAAGTTCGTCCCAATGAGAGTTTTTCATCTAGTTTGGACGAAGTTGGTCCAAACTTTGCTCTGTTGGAGTTTCAGAGAGTTTGGAACTCAAAGTTAGGCCCAATGAGAGTTATTTGGGTTGTTTGGACGACACATGGTCCAAACTTTACTCCGTTTAAGTTTTTGAGAGCACGGAACCCAAGGTTCGTCCCAATGAGATTTTTTCATCTAGTTTGGACGATGTTGTTCCAAACTTTGCTCCGTTTGAGTTTCGAGCGAGTTTGGAACTCAAAGTTCGTCCCAATGAGAGTTCTTTAGGTGGTTTGGACGACACATGGTCCAAACTTTACTCCGTTTAAGTTTTTTAGAGCACGGAACCCAAGGTTCGTGCCAATGAGATTTTTTCATTTAGTTTGGACGATGTTTTTCCAAACTTTGCTCCGTTTGAGTTTCGAGAGAGTTTGGAACTCAAAGTTCTTGCCAATGAGAGTTCTTTAGGTGGTTTGGACGAAGCATGGTCCAAACTTTACTCCAATTAAGTTTTTGAGAGCTCGGAACCCAAAGTTCGTCCCAATGAGAGTTTTTCATCTAGTTTGGACGAACTAGGTCCAAACTTTGCTCCGTTTGAGTTTCGAGAGAGTTTGGAACTCAAAGTTCGTCCCAATGAGAGTTCTTTAGGTGGTTTGGACGACACATGGTCCAAACTTTACTCCGTTTAACTTTTTGAGAGCACGGAACCCAAGGTTCGTCCCAATGAGAGTTTTTCATCTAGTTTGGACGAAGTTGTTCCAAACTTTGCTCCGTTTGAGTTTCGAGAAAATTTGGAACTCAAAGTTCGTCCCAGTCAGAGTTCTTTAGGTGGTTTGGACGTCACATGGTCCAAACTTTACTCCGTTTAAGTTTTTGAGAGCTCGGAACCCAAAGTTCATCCCAATGAGAGTTTTTCAACTAGTTTGGACGAAGTTGGTCCAAACTTTTCTCCGTTTGAGGTTCGAGAGAGTTTGGAACTCAAACTTCATCCCAATGAGAGTTCTTTAGGTGGTTTGGACGACACATGGTCCAAACTTTACTCCGTTTAAGTTTTTGAGAGCTCGGAACCCAAAGTTCGTCCCAATGAGAGTTTTTCATCGAGGACGAATCCTTTCGAAGAGGGGGAAGATGATAAGAATCATGGTGCTCCAAACGTTACAACTGGACCTATTACACGCGCGAAGGCTAAGAAGCTTCAACAAGCATTCTTTATTCACATACAAAATTGGTAAGGATTAGCTCAACATCCATTTCACATGCTGCAAATTAACCCAAGTGAGGACGATGCTGTGAAAGTCAACGTTTGCATGATTGACGTTGCACATGCCTTTTGAAGTTTCCTTTGTTATTTTAAGTTATCAACTTTTGTTGTATTTTTTGAACTTTTTGGCTTCCAAAAACGTGGGTTTCAAGGTTAGATTATGTGGGAAGTTACTTTGTAGGCCATTTATGGTCATGAATGCTTTGTAGCTTTTAATTTGGGGATTTGAAAGGTTGGGGGTTTCATTCACACAAAGGCTATAAAAAGCCTCATTCTAGCATGTAAAATTGAGATTTGAGATGAATGAAATATGAACTCATATTTGAGACTTTTCTTAGAAATCCATTTTCTAGGATTCTTGCAATTCTTGTGATAGATTGCATGTTGAGCCATTCAATCCGGCCTTGATCAAGTTTGATTGTGGAATGACTCAATCTAGAACAAGATTTCCAATCTTGCTTCTAGATCATCGATCATAAGAGGTAATCAATTTCTAGCCTTTTCTCTTGGTTGGTTCTAATTTGTGTAAGGAGGTGTTAATCTCTTTGTTTCAAGGGTTCTTGCTCCACAAAAGCTTGGATCTTTGGGCTGAGAATTAGGGTTGCCTTATCATTTTGGTATCAGAGCCAAGTTGCCTCTTTGTGGCCTACTCTAGAATTGAGTCTATCTTCCATTCCAATTGTTCATTGTTTTATTTTCTTTGTTTCACGTTCTGTCAATTCTGTTCGTTTCTTTCATTTCATCCATTGTTCTTCATCTTTTGATTCTAATCTCATTCCCATCTTAAAGATCACGTTGAGATCTTGAAAAGCAAAAAAAAAAAAAAAAAAGAAAAAAAAAGCAACAAAAAAAAAAGAAAAGAAAGCAAAAAAAAAAAAAATCCAGAAGTTGTTCATGTTGAGTTCTTGTTCATGTCCATTTGTATTCAATCAGCATCAATTTGCACGAATTTGTTGAGCTTCAATTCAGTTTGCAATTAATTTGTTTGGTGGCTGTCCAAATTCCTAACTGCAGAATTTAATGTATCTCATCTCTATTGAGAGTCATTCATAAATTCCGAATTTGAACGTTTGGCCTTCAGAGAAAAGTTAGATCTGCATGTTATCTTTCAATGTGAAGAAGGGCATTTACACCAAATCCTAACGTAAAACATTCGTTTTTGGAATTCCATCTCAGTGTGCAGTTTTGGCCGAAAATTCCAGATTTGCTTCCATACTTTGTTCTTTTCAGATTTGAAGGAATTTATCCATAAACTTTGTTCCCTTTGCTTCATAAAGACTAATTCCATCATATTTAAGGCTTTCTCTTTATTTTTGTGTCATTTATCTCTGAATTCCGTAGAAAGCATCTTGTCTTTGTGTCATTCCTTGTTTGGTGATTTCTTTGTTTTCTTTGTTCTAGTTTGTTGTTGTTTCATAATTTATCTTGTCTTGGCTGTGTTGTAAAGCTCACTATTACAAGAATCGCTTGAACCTATTAGCCTACCCAATATCATCATTTAGTCACTTTCCCAAATAGCCTACCTTTGTGTGGTAAACATGAGTGTTCCGAGTGAAATCAGTGAGTTGAGTGTGTGAGGTCCTAAACATATTTATCTACTGTTTATACATCATCATGACTCAAGATGGGGGAAATGGAGGGGAGATTAGTGAAGATGGGTGGAGAGAGGCACAAATCGGGGCTATTACTCGTTTAACACAAGTAATAAGTACCTTGGAAGAACGGATGGGGCGAATGGAAGTAGGTTTAGGAAATCTTCAAGGAAGGGAAGTTAATGAAGGAGTTGAAAATGAAGAGGAAGATGACAATGTAACCCTTATAGCCGGGCACAATCCAAGGGGAGGGAGAGGTGTAGGTCGGGGTAGAGGAAGGGGAAGAAGAATGGGAAGAGAAAATTTACCACCAAGAAGGATTGAGAGGGAGTACCAATATGAGAGGGAAGAGAGAGGGGCTGGAGGAGTGAAGCTTAAAATCCCACCATTTCATGGGAGGTCTGATCCGGAGGAGTATTTGCAATATGAGAGCAAAATTGAGCATGTATTTGATTGCAACAACTTTAGTGAAGAAAGAAAGTTGAAACTTGTGGTGGCTGAATTTTGTGATTATGCAAATATTTGGTGGACATCTTTGAAAACAGAATGGAGGCGAAACTATGAGGATCCAATTGAAACATGGGAGGAATTAAAGGCCTTAGTGAGGAAGAGATACATTCCTAAGCATTATTCCCGAGAACTCAAGCAAAAGCTCTATGCTTTGCAACAAGGATCCAAAAGTGTGGAAGATTATTACAAAGAAATGGAGGCCCTTATGAATAGAGCTGGCATTGATGAAGATGAGGAGGATACAATGGCTAGGTTCCTTGGCGGGTTGAACCGACCATTGGCTCATCAAGTGGATAGACAAACTTATTTCGATATGAAAGAGTTGTTACACCTTGCTGTCAAAATTGAAGGCCAATTAGCTTGGGAGAAGGAGAACTCCAAGAGGTATAATTCTTCTAAGTCTACTTCTTTTTCTACTAATACTTGGAAAAAGAATGCAGATTTCAAACCTAGAGGGAAGTATGAGCTTGATAAAAAGGACAAGCCTGAGAGCTCCAAGGGCAAGGAAAAAGTGGAGGGATCTAAAGAGGTCCGAGAGAGAAATAGGGACATCAAATGTTGGAAATGTCAAGGGATTGGTCATATTAGCCGTGACTGTCCAAACAAGAGAGTCATGATCATTAAGAATGGAGAAGTTGTTACGGATGATGAGGAAAGTGACCAAGATGAGCTAATTGAAGATGAATTCCAAGAGGATGAGGAGGAATTGGAAGATGGGAGTCATTTGGCACTTGTTACTAGAAGACTTCTTAACACTCAAGTTAAGGAGAATGATGTTGATGACCAAAGAGACAACCTATTCCACACACGGTGTTTAGTTAATGGGACTCCTTGTAGTCTTGTTATTGACAGTGGAAGTTGCACTAATGTAGTAAGCACATTCTTGATCAAAAGGCTGCAAATTCCAACTCAACACCATCCTAAGCCTTACAAGCTTCAGTGGCTCAATGATAGTGGAACAATGAAGGTCGTTTCTCAAGCTTTAATTTGTTTTACCTTGGGAAAGTATAAAGATGAGGTTTTATGTGATGTATTACCTATGCATGTCGGTGACATCTTGCTTGGCCGACCTTGGCAATTTGATAGGAAGGTCATCTATGATGGTTATTTGAATGGTACTCTTTTACCAAAGATGGTAGAAAAACAACACTTGTACCTTTGCGTTCCGAAGATGTATTTGCTGATCAATTAAAGTTGGAGAAAAAAAGAAAAGAGTTTGAAGAAAAAGAATTGAAAGAAAAGAAAGAAATGAGTGAAAAAATAGAGAAAAATCAGAAAGAGAAAAAAAATGGAGAAAAGAGTGAAAAAAAAGATGAAATTGAAAAAAAAAAGGAAAGAAAGTCAGTTGTTTGGCTAGAGTGGGAGAGGTGAGAAGAGCAATGTTTTTCCAAAAACCAATATTTGTACTTATGTACAAGGAAGGGTATTTGGCCTCTAACGATAACAGTTTGCCTTTGCCTAGTTTGTTTCAACCTCTTTTGCAGGAATTTGAGGACGTGTTCCAAGATGAGATCCCTAAAGGGTTACCTCCACTTAGAGGTATTGAACATAAAATAGACTTCATCCCGGGGGCTACCATTCCAAATAGGCCAGCCTATAGAGCCAATCCAACTGAGACAAAAGAAATTCAAAGGCAAGTGGAGGAGCTCATGGAGAAAGGCTATGTACGAGAAAGTTTGAGTCCATGTTCTGTACCGGTCATATTGGTGCCAAACAAGGATGGAACTTGGCGCGTGTGTGTGGACTGCAGAGCCATCAATAAAATCACTGTAAAGTATCGTCACCCTATTCCTAGGCTAGATGATATGCTTGATGAATTGCATGGTTCTTGTTTATTTACAAAGATTGATTTGAAATCTGGATATCATCAAATTAGGATGCATGTAGGAGATGAATGGAAAACAGCTTTCAAAACTAAGTTTGGATTGTATGAATGGCTTGTTATGCCTTTTGGGTTAACTAATGCTCCTAGTACATTTATGCGCTTAATGAATCATGTTTTGAGAGAATACTTGGGGAAGTATGTTGTTGTGTATTTTGATGATATTTTGATTTATTCAAAGAATTTAGATGAGCATGTGGAGCATGTTAGGTCAGTTTTGATTACACTTAGAAAAGAGAAGCTTTATGCTAATTTTAATAAGTGTAGTTTTTGCATGAAAAAGGTTAAGTTTCTTGGCTTCATAGTTAGTAAGAATGGAGTAGAAGTAGATGATGAGAAAGTTAAGGCAATTAGGGATTGGCCAACACCAAAAAATGCCAATGAGGTTAGGAGTTTTCATGGTCTAGCTAGCTTCTATAGAAGGTTTATAAAGGACTTTAGTACCATAGCTGCACCATTGAATGACTTAGTGAAAAAGAATGTTGTATTTGAATGGGGGGAAATGCAAGAGAGAGCTTTCAATGAACTGAAGGAAAAATTAACCAATGCACCATTACTTGTTTTGCCTAACTTTGATAAGACTTTTGAAATTGAGTGTGATGCAAGTGGTTTGGGCATAGGTGCTGTTTTAATGCAAGATGGAAAACCCTTAATGTATTTTAGTGAAAAACTAAATGGGGCAGCATTGAACTATCCTACCTATGATAAAGAATTGTTTGCTTTAGTTCGTACATTGCAGGTATGGCAACACTACCTATGGCCGAGAGAGTTTGTGATCCACACTGATCATGAAAGCTTGAAGCATCTTAAGGGACAAAGCAAGCTGAATCGTAGGCATGCAAAGTGGGTAGAATTTATTGAGACATTTCCTTATGTTATCAAATATAAGCAAGGTAAGGATAATGTGGTGGCTGATGCATTGTCAAGAAGGTATAATCTCTTTACTTCTCTTAGTGCAAAAATTCTTGGATTTGAGCATGTTAAGGAGTTATACAAAGATGACCCTGACTTTGGAACTATTTATGCATCTTGTCTTGCTGGGAAAGCCATGGATGATTATTATGTGTTTCATGACTTTTTGTTTAAGAAAAGTAAGCTTTGTGTTCCTAAATGTTCTATAAGAGATTTGGTTGTGAAAGAAGCCCATGGGGGTGGATTGATGGGGCATTTTGGGATTCATAAAACTTATGATATGTTGCATGAACACTTCTTTTGGCCTAAAATGAAACATGATGTGCATAAGATTTGTAGCCAATGTTTTAAATGCAAAGAGGCTAAGTCTAGATCACAACCAAATGGATTGTATACTCCCTTGAATGTACCTAATGAACCTTGGACTAATATATCTATGGACTTTGTTCTTGGTTTGCCTCGGACTAAAAAGGGGAAAGATAGTATTTTTGTTGTTGTGGATAGATTTAGTAAAATGGCTCATTTTATAGCATGTAACAAGACGGATGATGCAAAGCATGTGGCTGACTTATTCTTTAGCGAAGTGGTAAGATTACATGGAATTCCTAGAACTATTGTTAGTGATAGGGATGTTAAATTTTTAAGCCACTTTTGGAAGGTGTTGTGGGGAAAGTTGGGTACTAAATTGTTGTTCTCAACTACATGTCATCCTCAAACTGATGGGCAAACCGAGGTAGTTAATAGAACATTGGGCGCTTTGCTTAATTTCTAAGAATATTAAGTCTTGGGAAGAATGTTTGCCATTTGTTGAGTTTGCATATAATAGAGCAATTCATAGTACAACACATTGTTCTCCTTTTGAGGTTGTTTATGGACTCAATCCACTTACACCTCTTGATTTGCTTCCTATTCCTTCTAATGATTTTGTGAGTGATGCAGCCACAAGTAAGGCCGATTTGATCAAAACCTTGCACAAAGAGGTCAAGGAGAGGATTGAGAAACAGAATTCGAAAGTCGCCTCACGAATTAACAAAGGACGGAAAGAACTCATTTTTCAACCGGGTGATTGGGTTTGGGTGCATTTTCGCAAGGAGCGCTTTCCCTCAGGAAGACAAAGTTACATCCAAGAGGGGATGGTCCCTATCAAGTTCTTGAAAGAATTCACAACAATGCTTACAAGATTGATCTTCCGGGAGAATTTTCAGTAAGTTCTACTTTCAATGTTGCTGACTTGAGTCCTTTTGATGTAGGTGATGACTATCCTAATTCGAGGACAAATCCTTTCGAAGAGGGGGAAGATGATAAGAATCATGGTGCTCCAAACGTTACAACTGGACCTATTACACGCGCGAAGGCTAAGAAGCTTCAACAAGCATTCTTTATTCACATACAAAATTGGTTAGGATTAGCTCAACATCCATTTCACATGCTGCAAATTAACCCAAGTGAGGACGATGCTGTGAAAGTCAACGTTTGCAAGATTGACGTTGCACATGCCTTTTGAAGTTTCCTTTGTTATTTTAAGTTATCAACTTTTGTTGTATTTTTTGAACTTTTTGGCTTCCAAAAACGTGGGTTTCAAGGTTAGATTATGTGGGAAGTTACTTTGTAGGCCATTTATGGTCATGAATGCTTTGTAGCTTTTAATTTGGGGATTTGAAAGGTTGGGGGTTTCATTCACACAAAGGCTATAAAAAGCCTCATTCTAGCATGTAAAATTGAGATTTGAGATGAATGAAATATGAACTCTCATATTTGAGACTTTTCTTAGAAATCCCTTTTCTAGGATTCTTGCAATTCTTGTGATAGATTGCATGTTGAGCCTGTTGGGTTTTATGCCCTAAAACTCGTAGATAGTGAATGTAACCGTTGACCGGATATTAATGAAATAATATTGATATGTTTTTTATTAATTGTTATTAGTTATTTTATATTTGTCTTTGCCTAATAATAACCATAATCCAATAAACTAGACATCCAAGGCTGTAATATGAGTCTTGAACTATATGTAGCGATATATGGGATCATTGTTCAAGAAACAGCCTAAAGGGTCTATAGTATAGGGATAAGACTGGGTGCCTTATCCTGGTGACACTATGGATACGGCCCACTTTGTATTTGATACAAACGCTGCGATCCAACGCGTTCGTGTAGGAGACATGCGAGTGGGGGTATCCTATGCAATGAGTTTGCATAAGACCGGACCGCGAAATAGTAACCACTGGTTATAACACCGTTAACTAGTTGGTTTTCTATTTCACTAGGACGACCTAGACAACTTAGTCTTAATCCTGAGTTGATTATGGACTCCTGCTCATGAGAGATTGTCCTTTGATTTGTATGGGTGAGAGTGGCCAATACGCCGACTCAATAAGCCTACCACTTTGGGGACAAGACCGAATGGGGAGCTGGGAACATAATCGTACAAGATGGAATTCACTCCTTCCCGACTTTAGGGAAGCAGATGAGTGTTCCCTTAAGTGGTTACTCCGAGTCTTGAACAAAGGGCCCTACCCTCTCAATGGCACGAGAGGGTTTTCTGTTTGATGGTTGGACCACAAACAGGTTGTTCATTAGAGGAGAATTGGTACTTAAGGAAATAGAGGTAACCCAGGGGTAAAACGGTAATTTGACCCAGCTGGTGTTACGGACACTCGTGAAGGACTAACTAGTCGATATTGGTCTATATCCGTGGACACAGAAAATATGTCTACAGTGAGAAGAGTGCAACTGTGAGTCTATAGTGGAATGAACACACAGTTAACGAATATTGATTAATGTGGTTAATGAGTTTGACCAATTAATCTCACATCGTTGGAGCTTCTGATCTGCAGGTCCATTAGGTCCCATTGGTAGCTCATAAAGTAATTTGAGGCAACTAAGTAATAAATGTAAATTGAAAATGTTCAATTTACTAAGGGAAACAAATATAATATATATTGATATATTATTATGAGAGAAATTAATATTTGAAGAAATTCAAATATAAATTTATGGAAGTTTGAAAGAGTTCAAATAATGAATTAATTAATTTAAGGCCTAAAATGTGTTTGGGCAAATTAATTAATTCTAGGCAGGAAATTAAATATGTGATATTTAATTGGTGGGAATTAATCAATTATGGAAATAATTAATCACTTAAGAAAGTGATTAATCATTTATGGAAATGATCTAATCACTTATGGAAGTAATTAGTCATTTGTGGAAAAGATTAATCAATTGTGGAATTGATTGATCATGATTGATTAATTAAGGAATAAGATTGAATCAATTTTGGAAAAGATTGATTTAATTGAATATTTTATTCATGGCCTCTCTTCTATAAATAGAACACTAGACCTAATTGGTCTAGGACACTTGACACTTTGCTCTTGCTCTTAGACTCTCAAGACAAGACCTAGAATTCTCTCTAGCCTCCCTCTTAGAGAAAGACTCCCACAAGTCTTTTGCCTCCTAGACCTAGAGTCATACCGGTGTAACCTCTGTGGTTATTGTGTCATTCAAGAAGAATTTTCCAGCGATCACAAGACAAAGGAGGCTGCTGCGTTTTGTTCGTTGGAGCATCGTTGGCGACGAACGGTCAAGTCTACAACGGAGGTTTGTAACGGTTCTTCCCCTTTTCTTTAGAAAAGCATGAAAATAAATTTAGATTTATTTTTAAGCATGTTTAAGCTGATTTTCCAGCAACTTTAAAGAGTGTTTAAAGTTTGTTTGAGTTTTCGTAACGGTATTTTAATGTTAATTAATATACGGCGTAAGGTCCAATCGATGCGCTTCCGCTGCGTGGGGACTTTTATTCTCTTCAATTGGCATCAGAGCCATCGCTGTCCCTATTAATTAATATTAAAAGTTGCGATAGGCTCTAATAGGTGGGATTTATGCATAATGTATGTTCGGTTTGCGTTGAACTGTTTAGGTTAATTTTATGGCCATAGATTTTATTTTTATGTGATTTTGATCATGTAAGGCCCGGTGTTTCTGGTATTTTATGTAAAATTGAGTCCTATGTAAGTCCGGGTCTAGAATAGGTTTTTATGAGATGAAAATCGAAGCAATCGCCGCTGAAATCGAGGCCAAAACCGAAGAAAACACTGCTGTTTTGCCCAGATTCTGCCTCCAGACGCAACAGCGTCGGGACGCTACCTCAACAGCGTCTCGACGCTGTCTCGATACCGCAGGCGCCAGATATGGAAAGCGCACAGCGTCGAGTCGCTATCAACACAGCATCGAGACGCTGTCACGATGGCGGCGCGCATTAGGGCTTCAACAGGCGCGGTTCAAGCTGTGGGCGGTCCGGTTCAGACCGGTTCGGCTGGGCTGGGACCTATTTGGTTCGGTTCAGCCAATTTTTGGCATGGTTCGTTATTTTGGAAGCCGGTTCGAGGTGGTTCGGGGCGGTTCGTGCTGTCTAGACCAATTTTGGGAGCTGCAGAGGGATTTTAGGATAGAATTTAGCTAAAATTATTGTAATTTAATGCTTTATTTTATCCTAGGGGCCAAAATTAACCGGTTCAATTGCTATTTATATGCTTTATGGATGTCATATAGAATATTTAATCCCACCTTAGGTTATAAACATGCTCATGCATTTTTTTATATATATTATAAATAGTTATAATGTATGTTTAGATGCATGGAATTGTTTTCATATTTTTAATATAAGTGTATATTGATTATATGAAAAATTTGGAAAGCATGAAGCATGTTATTACTTAAATTAAATATAAATAGTTATGTTTAATGTGATGAATGAAGCATGCTTGATTGATTTTCTTGATTGGCTTATAATTGAAAATCAATATTGCATGAAGCATGAAACATCCATAGTTAGTAATATAATAGTTATATTATTCATGCAATAAGTGTGGTTTAATTATTTAATTTGAATGAGATTGTTAAATGAATTAAACCCTAGATTCTTGATTATAGGATTAATCATTAAAATTTGAAATAGTTCTTTAATATTAATGATTAGAAACCGTCAATCTATAATCAAGATTTGCATGCAAACATAAGATCATAGGATAAATTGGATTAATTTTAAATTGTTTAAAATTAATTAGACCTAGATCAGTTTCTAATAGGATTAGAATCTTTTCTTACTTAGAATTAAAAATAGTTTTAATTGACTAAGTAGGAAAATCATTGCTGTGATTATAAGGGAACTCCACCGGTAATGTTCTGTCTAAGGCTGGGGGTATTTAAGTTGACGGTTTACGGAACACCTCCTACCTGGGAACTGACCTGGAATACCGGAGTTGAATTAATCATAGTTAAATGTTAGCATGCAATGTCACTAGGTTTATTAAAAGTGTTTAATGCACCTAGATCTTTAGAGTAAAGACCCTACATTATTGAGGTTATAAGGGAACTCTCTCGGTAAAGTTCTGTCTAAGGTTGGGGGTATTTAAGTTGACGGTTTACGGAACACCTCTTACCTGGGAACTGACCCGAACATTGAGTTGAATTAACCATAGTAATGTTGACTTGCAATGTTGGGTTTATTAAAAGAGGTTTAATTCACCCAAAAGATTGCAGTTGAATCCTTTCCATAATTGTTAAAATATGATCAGACTTAGATAGATTGACTTAGCCGAATACTATCTAAGTTTTTTTTTTTGCAAAGGTAGATGTATATAACTATGCAAAAAGTGGACCTCATAGCCCGAGGCCAGGGCACAAATGAAAACTAAGCTCACACCCCGAGCAGGGAGATAAAACTCAAACATACCACAAAGAAACAAACCTCACACCCCGAGAAGGGGAAGTGCAACAAGCTCACACCCCGAGCAGGGGATAAAAAACCCAACAAAGACACAAACACTAAAGAACTACGACGCACGCCAAAAAACCAAGCTCACACACAGCGCAAGGTGACAACAAAGCTCACACCCCGAGCAGGGTACTAACAGAAACACAAAACCTATCATGAATAAACTCAACGAGGAGGGAAACCTCCCTTGCCCCGTAAGGAATCAACACTGAACTGATGAGCAGACTGCGGAGTTTCCGCAACCATAACTAACGGAGGAGGATCAGAAACCTCTCGGATAACAGCAAAAGACTTCCCGTCAACCTCCTCACGGGAATTGGCACGACCCTTAGGCCCCACCGGGCTAGGGACCTTAGTAACTAACTGCGAACCCTCTACCACAGGCCCCGTCGGGCTAGGAGGAGAGGGTTCAACACCCGTCCCCACTGGGATAAAGTCCTGAGTAACAATATGTGAAACCTCTGCCACAGGCCTCTTTGGGCTAGGAGGTGAAGGCTGAATGCCAGACCCCACCTGTCCCTGCTTAGGCCTACTCGCACAACTCGAAAATGAATGCCCAAACACACAACAATGGGGGCACCTTCTAGGTATCCAAGCATACTCAACTGGAATAACAAAAGTTGTTCCCATCACACAAACATCCACTGAGCTAGGCAATTCATCCTCCGGCTCAATTTCTACACACACCCTAGCAAAGGACAACCGACGTCGCTCCTCCGTCACCTTATCAAGGCACACCGGCCTACCAACAGCACTAGCCACCGCACTTATCCCACTCGATGTCCATAACTCAAGCGGCAAATTTAACAACTTCACCCAAATAGGCACCCTATCAAAAGAGAAGGTTTGAGGAACAATACCCGGAAACCACTTACGAAGAAGAAGAGGCTTACCTCCAATATGCCATGGACCATTCGACAAAATCCAATCACATGACGCTACCTGTCTAAACTGGAAAACAATCAGGCCACTCTCCATCATCGTAATAGAAGGCTCCTCAAGATGCCCCCAAATGCGATTTACCAACTGAGATAAAACAGGAAAAGGAACCCGAGAGTCCACAAATTGGCCCACAAGTGAGCACTGCCACAATTTAATCCCCTCATTCACAATATCCTCCGAAGGCACCACCACCCGACGACCATTTATTACCTTAGGTGGAACAAATTGAAGCTTGGACGTAGAAGAAGAATTTGGCACCCCAAATAATGCAGCCCAAGACCTTCCCTCACCCTTATTAGACACATCCTTAGAAAGCCCACTTGGCCCACTAGTGACAGCCCCAATCGGCCCCACACCCACTTGCTTCACGGCATGAGCCAACCCACTTGTGGAAGCTGACCCCTCATCCTTAGAAGGCCCATTCAGACCACTTGTAGGCCCAAACGGAACCTTGCCCACATGCTCCACAGATTGAGAGCCCAACATGCTACAAGAAATAGGTTTCACGCCTTCATCCTTAGACAGCCCAGGCCCAATCATATTTTTACCCACATGCTCCACGGGTTGAAGAACAGGCTCCATATCCGATCCAACCTGCCCACTCTTCCCTATATTAACCGTATGACATTTTCAGTGGGAGAAAAATTACAAAACGAGATTTAAATCAAGTTTTGCTCCTACGTCCCTATATTCACAACGTGAGGTTCATGCTCGGCTTCGAGTCGCCTTAGGAGCGGCCTCCCTTCGGAAAGTGTTTGCGTGAATCAATATCAGGGTGAATGGGAAAAATGTCTAAAGTAAGTGGGAGCGGGACACGTGTCAACGTATCCCTCGGTCTCCGCCCATAGTTCACACCGTGAGAGTACTATGATCCGCCTGCAGGTTGTCCTGGCGCAACCATCCCTTCGGAGGGCCTGATCATAGGATTCGGAACACCGTGAACTCCTGAATAGGATAGGAACTCTTAGGCTAATCACCAACAGTTGTCTTTCCCTTTGGTAGCCTGTTGGTGCGTGCCTCTGAGATCTGAAAGTGGGAGGGTTACACTTACGAGGATTAGTTAAAAGTGTTAACAAATCCTTGACCGAACAACGGTAGCTAATGTCTATAGGAATATGAGTTATTCTGGAATTAGAATTAGCTGAGAGGTGTCTCATTTCAAAGGAGGAGTGCCTGATCACCCTTCGGTGGCTGATATTCTAAACCTCTGAAACATCGTTGCAAAACTAAATCAATAGTTTTAGGGTTCTGTGATTGTCTGTTTTGCTAAATTGATTGGATTGTGTGCAATTGTTTGCTTGTATGATGGGTTAAGGCAAAGATAACTAATACGGTCATTGTTTGTTTAAATTTCAGCAGTGTCTTCCTCAATTGTCTCTCTGCTTAAAAATGAGAAATTAACCGGCGAAAATTATGCTACGTGGAAGTCGAACCTGAATACGATTCTTGTTGTCGATGATCTGCGGTTCGTCTTAACGGAGGATTGTCCTCCAGCCCTTGCTCGTAATGCATCCCAAGCAGTTAAGGATGCTTATGACCGCTGGACAAAGGCCAATGATAAGACTCGCGTCTATATCCTAGCCAGCTTATCTGAAGTTTTGGCTAAAAGGCATGAGGGCATGGTAACAGCGAGGGAGATTATGAACTCTCTCCAGGAGATGTTTGGACAACCGTCCTACCAACTCCACCATGACGCTCTCAAATACGTTTATAGCTGTCGCATGAAAGAGGGCACGTCTATTCGGGAGCATGTCCTGGATATGATGGTCCAATTCAACGTGGCAGAAGTAAACGGGGCGGTCATAGATGAGCGTAGTCAGGTTGCATTCATCTTAGAATCTCTTCCGAAGAGTTTTCTGCAGTTTCGAAGCAATGCAATGATGAATAAAATAACATTCAACCTGACTAGCCTCCTGAATGAGCTACAACTCTATCAGTCTCTTCTTAAGAACAAGGGACAGATAGAAGGAGAGGCAAACGTTGTTCACTCTAAAAGAAAGTTCGATAAGGGTTCATCCTCTGGAACTAAATCTGTAGCCACTTCTTCAAAGAAAACTCAGAAGAAGAAAGGAAACAAGGGGAAAGCTCCCAGTACTGCTGCTAAAAGCAAGGGAAAAGCCAAAGCTATGGCAGATAAGGGCAAGTGTTTCCACTGCAATGTAGATGGACATTGGAAGAGAAACTGCCCAAAGTACCTTGCTGAGAAAAAGAAGGAAAAGGAAGGTAAATTTGATTTACTTGTTTTAGAAACATGCCTGGTAGAACATGATGAGTTTACCTGGATACTTGATTCAGGAGCAACTAATCATGTTTGCTCTTCTTTTCAGGAAAATAGTTCCTTTCGGCAGTTGAACGATGGAGAAATGACACTCAGGGTCGGAACTGGAGAAGTCATTTCAGCTAAAGCAGTGGGAGCTGCGAAGTTATTTTTTAGAAATAGATTCTTACTTTTAGAAAGTTTGTTAATTGTTCCCAAGATTAAGAGGAACTTAATTTCTATTTCATATTTGATTGAACAATCGTATACAGTTACTTTTGATATGAATGAAGCGTTCATTTATAAAAATGGTGTACTTATTTGTTCAGCCAAATTGGAAAATAACTTGTATGTTTTAAGACCAACCGAAAACAAAGCACTTTTAAATCACGAATTATTTAAAACTGCTGAAACTCAAAGGAAAAGGCAAAAGATTTCTCCAACAAGTAACAATACTCATCTTTGGCATCTTAGACTTGGTCATATAAACATCGATAGGATCGGTCGTTTGGTAAAGAATGGACTTCTAAGTAAGTTAGAAGATGATTCACTACCACCTTGTGAATCTTGTCTCGAGGGAAAAATGACAAAGAGACCTTTTACTGGAAAAGGTTACAGAGCCAAAGAACCCTTAGAGTTAATACATTCGGATCTATGTGGTCCAATGAATGTAAAAGCTCGAGGAGGGTACGAATATTTCATCTCATTTATAGATGATTATTCAAGATATGGTTACTTGTACCTAATGGGACATAAGTCTGAAGCCCTTGAAAAGTTTAAGGAGTTTAAGGCTGAAGTTGAAAACCTATTAGGTAAATCTATTAAAGTACTTCGATCTGATCGAGGAGGGGAGTATATGGATCAAAGATTCCAGGATTATATGATAGAACATGGAATCCAATCTCAACTCTCAGCCCTTGGTACACCTCAGCAGAATGGTGTGTCAGAAAGGAGAAATAGAACCTTGTTATACATGGTTCGATCAATGATGAGCTATGCTCAATTGCCGAGCTTGTTTTGGGGGTATGCAGTGGAGACTGCAGTATACATATTGAACAATGTTCCCTCGAAAAGTGTTTCTGAAACACCTTTCGAATTATGGAAGGGGCGTAAACCTAGTTTGCATCACTTTCGCATCTGGGGTTGTCCAGCACACGTGCTTGTGACAAATCCTAAGAAACTGGAACCTCGTTCAAAACTGTGCCAATTTTTTGGTTACCCTAAAGAAACGAGAGGTGGTTATTTCTACGACCCACAAGAAAATAAGGTGATTGTATCGACAAACGCCACTTTCTTAGAGGAAAACCACATGAGAGATCATAAACCACGCAGCAAAATAATATTAGGAGAAGCTACTGAAGAATCATCAAGAGTTGTTGATGAAGTTGGACCTTCAACAAGGGTTGATGAAGGAACTAGTTCTTCAGATCCATCCTGTCCATCTCAAACGTTGGGAATGCCTCGACGCAGTGGGAGGGTTGTATTACAACCTGACCGCTACTTGGGTTTAACTGAAACTCAGGTTGTCATACCTAATGATGGCATTGAGGATCCATTGTCCTATCGACAGGCAATGAATGACGAAGATACGGATGAATGGGTCAAAGCCATGAACCTGGAAATAGAGTCAATGCATTCCAATTCTGTATGGGAACTTACAGATCTACCAAATGGGGTAAAACCCATAGGGTGCAAATGGATCTATAAGAGAAAAAGAGATGCAGCTGGAAAGGTACAGACCTTCAAAGCTAGACTAGTGGCAAAGGGTTATACCCAAAAGGAAAGGGTTGACTATGAGGAAACCTTTTCTCCTGTAGCCATGTTAAAGTCTATAAGAATTCTCTTATCCATAGCCACATATTATGACTATGAAATATGGCAAATGGACGTCAAGACTGCCTTTCTGAATGGTAATCTTGAAGAGAATATCTTCATGTCTCAACCCGAAGGGTTCATAGCCCAAGGTCAGGAACAAAAGGTTTGTAAGCTCAATCGATCCATTTATGGATTGAAACAAGCGTCCAGATCATGGAACATTAGATTTGATACTGCAATCAAATCTTTTGGCTTTGACCAAAACGTTGATGAGCCTTGCGTATACAAGAAAGTCAACAAAAGGAAAGTAGCTTTTCTAATACTTTATGTAGATGATATCCTACTCATTGGGAATGATGAAGGATACCTCACTGACATTAAGAAATGGCTAGCAGCCCAATTCCAAATGAAAGATCTGGGAGAGGCTCAATATGTTCTGGGAATCCAAATCATTAGGGATCGTAAGAACAAAACGCTAGCTTTGTCTCAAGCAACGTATATTGACAAGATGTTGTCTCGATATTCGATGCAAAACTCCAAGAAGGGACTACTACCCTTCAGACATGGGGTACACCTGTCTAAGGAACAATCTCCTAAGACACCTCAAGAAGTTGAGAACATGAGACACATTCCCTACGCCTCAGCTGTGGGCAGCTTAATGTATGCTATGCTCTGCATTAGGCCTGACATATGTTATGCAGTGGGAGTAGTCAGTAGGTATCAGTCTAATCCAGGGTTGGACCACTGGGGAGCGGTTAAGAATATCCTCAAGTATCTTCGGAGAACGAGGGACTACATGCTTGTGTATGGAGCTAAGGATTTGATTCTTACTGGATACACTGACTCTGACTTTCAAGCTGATAAGGATTCAAGGAAATCCACATCAGGGTCAGTATTCACCCTCAATGGAGGAGCAGTAGTGTGGAGAAGCATCAAACAAGGATGCATAGCAGACTCAACCATGGAGGCTGAGTATGTAGCAGCTTGCGAAGCGGCTAAGGAGGCAGTATGGCTTAGAAAATTCTTGACTGATTTGGAAGTGGTTCCGAATATGAACGTGCCCATAACACTATACTGTGACAACAGTGGGGCTGTAGCCAACTCAAAAGAACCTCGAAGCCACAAACGGGGTAAACACATCGAGAGGAAGTATCACCTGATACGGGAAATTGTGCAAAGAGGAGATGTGATCGTCACTAAGATCGCCTCGGAGCATAACATCGCTGATCCATTTACGAAGGCTCTCACGGCTAAAGTGTTTGAGGGTCATCTAGAGGGTCTAGGTCTACGAGATATGTATGCCATCTAATCTAGGGCAAGTGGGAGAAATGTATAATGGGTATAAGGATGCCCTAGTTCATTGTATTATTTATATACATGACATTTCCAGCTTTAGATTATTGCATTTACATCCCACTAACTAGTGTTTTAGTTCAAGTGGGAGTTTGTTGGGTTTTATGCCCTAAAACTCGTAGATAGTGAATGTAACCGTTGACCGGATATTAATGAAATAATATTGATATGTTTTTTATTAATTGTTATTAGTTATTTTATATTTGTCTTTGCCTAATAATAACCATAATCCAATAAACTAGACATCCAAGGCTGTAATATGAGTCTTGAACTATATGTAGCGACATATGGGATCATTGTTCAAGAAACAGCCTAAAGGGTCTATAGTATAGGGATAAGACTAGGTGCCTTATCCTGGTGACACTATGGATACGGCCCACTTTGTATTTGATACAAACGCTGCGATCCAACGCGTTCGTGTAGGAGACATGCGAGTGGGGGTATCCTATGCAATGAGTTTGCATAAGACCGGACCGCGAAATAGTAACCACTGGTTATAACACCGTTAACTAGTTGGTTTTCTATTTCACTAGGACGACCTAGACAACTTAGTCTTAATCCTGAGTTGATTATGGACTCCTGCTCATGAGAGATTGTCCTTTGATTTGTATGGGTGAGAGTGGCCAATACGCCGACTCAATAAGCCTACCACTTTGGGGACAAGACCGAATGGGGAGCTGGGAACATAATCGTACAAGATGGAATTCACTCCTTCCCGACTTTAGGGAAGCAGATGAGTGTTCCCTTAAGTGGTTACTCCGAGTCTTGAACAAAGGGCCCTACCCTCTCAATGGCACGAGAGGGTTTTCTGTTTGATGGTTGGACCACAAACAGGTTGTTCATTAGAGGAGAATTGGTACTTAAGGAAATAGAGGTAACCCAGGGGTAAAACGGTAATTTGACCCAGCTGGTGTTACGGACACTCGTGAAGGACTAACTAGTCGATATTGGTCTATATCCGTGGACACAGAAAATATGTCTGCAGTGAGAAGAGTGCAACTGTGAGTCTATAGTGGAATGAACACACAGTTAACGAATATTGATTAATGTGGTTAATGAGTTTGACCAATTAATCTCACATCGTTGGAGCTTCTGATCTGCAGGTCCATTAGGTCCCACTGGTAGCTCATAAAGTAATTTGAGGCAACTAAGTAATAAATGTAAATTGAAAATGTTCAATTTACTAAGGGAAACAAATATAATATATATTGATATATTATTATGAGAGAAATTAATATTTGAAGAAATTCAAATATAAATTTATGGAAGTTTGAAAGAGTTCAAATAATGAATTAATTAATTTAAGGCCTAAAATGTGTTTGGGCAAATTAATTAATTCTAGGCCGGAAATTAAATATGTGATATTTAATTGGTGGGAATTAATCAATTATGGAAATAATTAATCACTTAAGGAAGTGATTAATAATTTATGGAAATGATCTAATCACTTATGGAAGTAATTAGCCATTTGTGGAAAAGATTAATCAATTGTGGAATTGATTGATCATGATTGATTAATTAAGGAATAAGATTGAATCAATTTTGGAAAAGATTGATTTAATTGAATATTTTATTCATGGCCTCTCTTCTATAAATAGAACACTAGACCTAATTGGTCTAGGACACTTGACACTTTGCTCTTGCTCTTAGACTCTCAAGACAAGACCTAGAATTCTCTCTAGCCTCCCTCTTAGAGAAAGACTCCCACAAGTCTTTTGCCTCCTAGACCTAGAGTCATACCGGTGTAACCTCTGTGGTTATTGTGTCATTCAAGAAGAATTTTCCAGCGATCACAAGACAAAGGAGGCTGCTGCGTTTTGTTCGTTGGAGCATCGTTGGCGACGAACGGTCAAGTCTACAACGGAGGTTTGTAACGGTTCTTCCCCTTTTCTTTAGAAAAGCATGAAAATAAATTTAGATTTATTTTTAAGCATGTTTAAGCTGATTTTCCAGCAACTTTAAAGAGTGTTTAAAGTTTGTTTGAGTTTTCGTAACGGTATTTTAATGTTAATTAATATACGGCGTGAGGTCCAATCGATGCGCTTCCGCTACGTGGGGACTTTTATTCCCTTCAGAGCCATTCAATCCGGCCTTGATCAAGTTTGATTGTGGAATGACTCAATCTAGAACAAGATTTCCAATCTTGCTTCTAGATCATCGATCATAAGAGGTAATCAATTTCTAGCCTTTTCTCTTGGTTGGTTCTAATTTGTGTAAGGAGGTGTTAATCTCTTTGTTTCAAAGGTTCTTGCTCCAAAAGAGCTTGGATCTTTGGGCTGAGAATTAGGGTTGCCTTATCAGTTTAAGTCTTTGAGAGCGCGGAACCCAAAGTTAGTCCCAATGAGAGTTTTTCATCTAGTTTGGACGAATTTGGTCCAAACTTTGCTCCATTTGAGTTTCGAGAGAGTTTGGAACTCAAAGTTCGTCCCTATGAGAGTTCTTTAGGTGGTTTGGAGGACACATGGTCCAAACTTTACTCCGTTTAAGTTTTTGAGAGCTCGGAACCCAAACTTCGTCCCAATGAGAGTTTTTCATCTAGTTTGGACGAAGTTGGTCCAAACTTTGCTCCATTTGAGTTTCGGAGAGTTTAGAACTCAAAGTTCGGCCCAATGAGAGTTCTTTAGGTGGTTTGGACGACACATGGTCCAAACTTTACTCCGTTTAAGTTTTTGAGAGCTCGGAACCCAAAGTTCGTCCCAATGAGAGTTTTACATCTAGTTTGGAGGAAGTTGGTCCAAACTTTGCTCCGTTTTAGTTTTGAGAGAGTTTGGAACTCAAAGTTCGTCCGAATGAGAGTTCTTTTGGTGGTTTGGACGACGCATGGTCCAAACTTTACTTCCTTTATGTTTTGGAGAGCTCGAAACCCAAAGTTCGTCACAATGAGAGTTTTTCATCTAGTTTGGACGAAGTTGGTCCAAACTTTGCTCCCTTTGAGTTTCGAGAGAGCTTGGAACTCAAAGTTTGTCCTAATGATAGTTCTTTAGGTGGTTTGGACGACACATGGTCCAAACTTTACTCCGTTTAAGTTTTTGAGAGCTCGGAACCCAAAGTTCGTCCCAATGAGAGTTTTACATCTAGTTTGGACGAAGTTGGTCCAAACATTGCTCCGTTTGAGTTTCAAGAGAGTTTGGAACTCAAAGTTCATCCGAATGAGAGTTATTTAGGTGGTTTGGATGGCACATGGTCCAAACTTTACTTCCTTTAAGTTTATGAGAGCTAGGAACCCAAAGTTCGTCCCAATGAGAGTTTTTCATCTAGTTTGGACGAAGTTGGTCCAAACTTTGCTCCGTTTGAGTTTGGAGAGAGTTTGGAACTCAAGGTTCGTCCGAATGAGAGTTCTTATTGTGGTTTGGACGACGCATGGTCCAAACTTTACTTCCTTTAAGTTTTGGAGAGGTCGAAACCCAAAGTTCGTCACAATGAGAGTTTTTCATCTAGTTTGGACGAAGTTGGCCATAACTTTGCTCCGTTTGAGTTTCGAGAGAGCTTGGAACTATAAGTTCGTCCGAATGATAGTTCTTTAGGTGTTCGGCCGACACATGGTCCAAACTTTACTCCGTTTAAGTTTTTCAGAGTTCGGAACCCAAAGTTCGTCCCAATGAGAGTTTTTCATCTAGTTTGGACGAAGTTGGTCCAAAATTTGCTCCGTTTGAGTTTCGAGAGAGTTTGGAACTCAAAGTTGTCCGAATGAGAGTTCTTTAGGTGGTTTGGACGACACAAGGTCCAAACTTTACTTCCTTTAAATTTATGAGAGCTCGGAACCCAAAGTTCGTCCCAATGACAGTTTTTCATCTAGTTTAGACAAAGTTGGTCCAAACTTTGCTCCGTTTGAGTTTCGAGAGAGTTTGGAACTCAAAGTTCGTCCGAATGAGAGTTCTTTAGGTGGTTTGAACGACACATGGTCCAAATTTACTTCCTTTAAGTTTATGAGAGCTCGGAACCCAAAGTTCGTCCCAATGAGAGTTTTTCATCTAGTTTGGACGAAGTTGGTCCAAACTTTGCTCCGTTTGAGTTTCAAGAGAGTTTGAAACTCAAAGTTCGTCCGAATGATAGTTCTTTAGGTGGTTTGGACGACCCATGGTCCAAACTTTACTCCGTTTAAGTTTTTCAGAGCTTGGAACCCAAAGTTCGTCCCAATGAGAGTTCGGAGCGCTTCATATCAGATTCAAGGCATATCAACAGTCACAATGAGAGTTTTTCATCTAGTTTGGACGAAGTTGGTCCAAACTTTGCTCTGTTTGAGTTTCGAGAGAGCTTGGAACTCAAAGTTCGTCCGAATGATAGTTCTATAGGTGGTTTGGACGACACATGGTCCAAACTTTACTTCCTTTAAGTTTTTGAGAGCTCGGAACCCAAAGTTCGTCCCGATGAGAGTTTTTCATCTAGTTCTGACGAAGTTGGTCCAAACTTTGCTACGTTTTAGTTTGGAGAGAGTTTGGAACTCAAAGTTCGTCCGAATGAGACTTCGTTTGGTGGTTTGGACGACGCATGGTCCAAACTTTACTTCCTTTAAGTTTTTGAGAGCTCGAAACCCAAAGTTCGTCACAGTGAGAGTTTTTCATCTAGTTTGGACGAAGTTGGTCTAAACTTTGTTCCGTTTGAGTTTCGAGAGAGTTTGGAACTCAAAGTTCGTCAGAATGAGAGTTCTTTAGGTGGTTTTGACGACACATGTTCCAAACTTTACTCCATTTAAGTTTATGAGAGCTCGGAACCCAAAGTTCGACCCAATTAGAGTTTTTCATCTAGTTTGGACGAAGGTTGTCCAAACTTTGCTCCGTTTGAGTTTCGAGACAGTTTGGAACTCAAAGTTCGTCCGAATGAGACTTCGTTTGGTGGTTTGGACGACGCATGGTCCAAACTTTACTTCCTTTAAGTTTTTGAGAGCTCGAAACCCAAAGTTCGTCACAGTGAGAGTTTTTCATCTAGTATGGACGAAGTTGGTCTAAACTTTGCTCCGTTTGAGTTTCGAGAGAGTTTGGAACTCAAAGTTCGTCAGAATGAGAGTTCTTTAGGTGGTTTGGACGACACATGTTCCAAACTTTACTTCCTTTAAGTTTTTGAGAGCTCGAAACCCAAAGTTCGTCACAATGAGAGTTTTTCATCTAGTTTGGATGAAGTTGGTCCAAACTTTGCCCCGTTTTAGTATCGAGAGAGTTTGGAACTCAAAGTTCGTCCGAATGAGAGTTCTTTAGGTGGTTTGGACGACACATGGTCCAAACTTTACTTCCTTTAATTTTTTGAGAGCTCGAAACCCAAAGTTCGTCACAATGAGAGTTTTTCATCTAGTTTGGACGAAGTTGGTCCAAACTTTGCCCCGTTTGAGTTTCGAGAGAGTTTGGAACTCAAAGTTCGTCCGAATGAGAGTTCTTTAGGT
Source organism: Luffa aegyptiaca (assembly GCA_017139565.1). NCBI lineage: Eukaryota > Viridiplantae > Streptophyta > Magnoliopsida > Cucurbitales > Cucurbitaceae > Luffa > Luffa aegyptiaca. Next base: position 1,480 of record JAETGN010000099.1, on the reverse strand, counting down.
GGTTTGGACGACACATGTTCCAAACTTTACTTCCTTTAAGTTTTTGAGAGCTCGAAACCCAAAGTTCGTCACAATGAGAGTTTTTCATCTAGTTTGGATGAAGTTGGTCCAAACTTTGCCCCGTTTTAGTATCGAGAGAGTTTGGAACTCAAAGTTCGTCCGAATGAGAGTTCTTTAGGTGGTTTGGACGACACATGGTCCAAACTTTACTCCGTTTAAGTTTTTGAGAGCTCGAAACCCAAAGTTCGTCCCAATGTGAGTTTTTCATCTAGTTTGGACAAAGTTGGTCCAAACTTTGCTCCATTTCAGTTTCGAGAGAGTTTGGAACTCAATGTTCTTCCGATTTATAGTTCTTTAGGTGGTTTGGACGACACATGGTCCAAACTTTACTCCGTTTAAGTTTTTGAGAGCTCGAAACCCAAAGTTCGTCCCAGTGAGAGTTTTTCATCTACTTTGGACGAAGTTGGTCCAAACTTTGCTCGATTTGAGTTTCGAGAGAGTTTGGAACTCAAAGTTCATCCCAATGATAGTTCCTTAGGTGGTTTGGACGACACATGGTCCAAACATTACTCCGTTTAAGTTTTTGAGAGCTCGGAACCCAAAGTACGTCCCAATGAGAGTTTACTGTTTACTGTTTACAGTTTTTTTTTCGTTGCTCCATGGTGGGGGTTCGATCCTGCATATACGCAGTTTACTATTTATTTAACGCCCATTTTTTACAAGGTTTGTGGTTCAAACCCCCTTTCCTACATATTATCAAAATTTTGTTTATCCTGCATATACGCAGTTTACTGTTTATTTAACCGCCCAAATTTTTTGCTCCATGGTGGGGGTTCAATCCTGTATATACGCAGTTTACTGTTTATTTAACCACCCAAATTTTGTTCTCTCTCCTTCACGGAATTGGACGACAGGATTGAGAGTGCTAGGGCGGCAAGGCAGCGCCGCCGCCGTCTTTGTTTCTTTTTTGGGTAGCTTTTCTTGCGGATCATGTATTCGTAGGATCTCTCCGTTTGGTATGGTTTTGTTGGTTTCCAGCTTGTTTGATTTGTTGGTGGGCTTTGGTTCTGATCGCTTGTACTTGGGCGATTGTGAGTGGTCTGGGCGCTGTTTTTTGTTTTTGCGATTGTAGGTTTTGGTTGCACCGCTTGTGTGATCAAGCGGTGGCTGCTGGATTGGACCGACTTGATAGATCGAATTCAGGCGGTGCTGGTGCGATCTCCATCAATTGCGATTGGATTGCTTGCTTCTGTTTTGGTTGTAAGCGGTGTAGGCGGTGGGTGCGATCTCCAGCGATTGGATTGCTTTTCGATTGCTTCTCGAGTGAGCGTTGCAGTCGGTGGGCGTGGGTGTGAATTGTGGACGTCTGGTGCTGAACAGAGGGGTTTGGCGGTGGTATTCGTAGGATCTCTCCGTTTGGTTTTGGTTGTACCGCTTGTGTGATTAAGCGGTGGCTGCTGGTTTGGACCAACTGGGGAAT